>CAJVPT010003023.1:0-16156 GCA_910592055.1 Acaulospora colombiana
TGTGAAGCAAAAAGATCTTTGGGGAATGACTATTTTGGGCAATGGAAGATATACACCAATAAAATTCCTTTAACTAGATGTGGCTGCTGGAAGATATTGGTAGTTACACAATATAAATGAAAGGTTACATAAGAATCTGGGGTCCACTATAAGCCATTAAGGTTTGCATGAGTGGATAAAAAATCAATACCAAAAGAAAGGAAGCAACGAACAAAAAGTTGGATCTGAGTAGGAAATAAGTACCTCAGACGGTCACAAGAAAATAATCAAGGTCATGAATAGATAAGTTTCTCAGATGGCCAGGAAGAAGAAGAATATCCCAGAAGGGTTGTTTCCTAATGAGAGGAGGTCTTTTAGTAGAGGTCCTTTGGAGGACATAGGGCACTTTTATTTTCCTTTTTTATTTTTCTTTTCATATAAGCACATTTGTGTATTTTTAGATATTTCTCTCCCTTTTATTTTCCCTTTCCCTTATTGCAGTTTCTAAAAATCAGTTCTTTGGAGGATAATTGGTAATGGTAACCTGCTGACAATGATGGACAAGTTAGGAGGGTCTTTACCCAAAACTTGTTCTGGAGTGAAATATTGTCCCCAAGGTCGCACTTAGAGGCTTGAAGCTTATTTGATATTTGAAAGCGATGAGTGAGTCAGCATGGAATTTAGTTTAGCCAAGATATATTTACCCAATGTATCACACATGGTTTTGTTATTTATGGTTAATAAATGCACTATGCTGGCCTGACTAAGGGTTAAAAAACAAAAAAAAAATCAAATATTAAGTACAATTGGCCTCACACCAATGACAAGCAATGGAAGAAATTCTCTTAAACTATGAAATCAACAATAAACAATACACTTCTAAATCCCAGATTGATTAATTAAAGATGGAAGTTCTTCAGCTCCCAATTTTTGCATGCAGCAAAAAAACACATACCAAAAAAATATCAATATCAGAAAAAATACATCCAGAAAGTAGACAAAGTATCAGATTTATCTCTACTTTGCCTATAATCATTTCTAACAATCCTAAGGCAACTTTACAATATAAATCAAGAAAACAATACTGAGATGGAATATGACATACTAAGATATATTCAAAGACACTTTTCTGATATTATCACAAAACTACATCAAGTCAAAAAAGAGCAAAGAATCATATATCACATAAAGTGGATACAAGCCATCGAATTATATATCAAAGCTTACAAAACTGTTGGAAAATATATCATAAAGCATAAAGAAGCTAAAGCTATAGATTAAAGAATAGCAAGTTGACAGACTTTTCTAGAAAGTAACAAAAAAGCCATGATCAATAGCATTCTAGACAGACCAACATGGCACATCTATCTTGATAAAATTATCCAGCAAAAAAAAGACATACAAATTATTACAGAATCCAACAAAATCAAAGAAACAGTCAAACAATATTTCCTCAACTGGATACCATCTAGAAACATAGCGCCATTAGCAAATTATCCACAATAGTAACAATAATACGAAGTTAAATCCCATATCAAGAGCAGCTAGTACTCAAATATTCTTCTTGAGATTACAACTGAGAAATTAATAACAATAATCAGCAGTATAAGTAATAAATCAGCACCAGGTAGAAATCAAATTCTATATAGTACCTACAAATACCTAAAGAAAAACACCATAGAAGAACTGTGAGGAATCTTCAATGATATTCTACAAAAAGGTACAACTTTCAAAGAATGAAGCAAAAGAACTATATATCCAATACCCAAACTCAAAGATTGGGAAAACAATCTCGATATAACAAAACCAATCACTCTTTTGGATGCTAGAAGAAAAATTTTCACCAAGATTATAATAGACTGCCTTGCTAAAGTCTTTAAAGATCACCTAATACTGTCAGATCTAAACTGGATAGCATTACCAGGAAACAGTATACAAGATCCTATTCATATCTTGAGTAGTATTATAGAATATGTCAAAGAAACAAATCAAGAAGCCTGGATCCTCAGTCAGAATATATCTAAAGCTTATGACTCAGTAAACATTACAATGATAAAAAAGGCACTCCAGCAGTTAAAAATTCCAGAGAAACTAATACAAATCCTCAATAACATCTTTAAAGATAGACAAAATACTGTATAGTCCTAACATGCCATGGCCCTACTAATCCATACTCAGTTAAGGATAGTATAGATTAAGATGACACTATATTTCCACTACTATGGTATATTTTTTATAATGCTTTTTTTACAAGAATTAGTAATAAACATATAAGATACTCATTAGCAGTCAAGATCTGTAAGAATTTAGATCAAGGATGGTCCTCAAGATCTATAAACATTGCAATTAGTGCATACATGAATGATACAATATAGATAGCAACTAACAAAGTAATACTTCAATGAATAATAAACACTGCTGAACAATTTTTCATATTAATGATATCAAAGTAAATCCATAAAAATCCCAGCATTTAATAATCAATGGCAAAAAAATGACTACATACAAGAAATATGGATAAATAATAAAAGAATCACTGGATGCAGAAGAGATACTCTAGTTAGGAAATTGGCATATGGTTTGATTGCTTTGGGAGGAAAGACTATTAAAAAGCCCTGATTAAGCAAAAAATTTAAAAAACATAAACACTTTTAGGAATAAAAAAAATTATTGACAATTAGATGCAATATATAATCAACTATGTCCTAATGTCCAGTCTAGAGTATTTTTGTAATAACATAGTTCTCACCAGGGATACTTGCAACAAAATGATAAACAAATTAGTAATCACTTTCAAATACAAGTTAGGTCTTGCAAACACAGTTTCCAATAGCATATTATACAATAAATTTGAGTACAATCTAATGCACTTATGGTACTGACAACTTTTGCTTCATGCTACAAAATGGACCTTACAAATCAATTAAAACAATATAACAGGAAAAATCATTAGGGAAAGATTACAATTACTACAAAACATGTTCTGGTTCACAAAAATGATAATAAGTCAGTTACATTCACCCCTCCTATCACAAGAAAGAAACCTTACACATGATATTATATGGCTACTAAGAACATATAGGTTCTCCTTTCAGAACACATTAAATGGAAAATATATTATAATTGCTAAAAAAAATATTCCCATTGAGGAAATTACAAGCAAAAGTTTCTATTACTAACATAGAAAAAACCTAAAGAAGCACAACATTTTCTTCATCAGCCAAATGCTAAACAGTAATAAAAAAAAACATTGCACTAGTGCCAAGTAATCAGATTCAATCACCATACAATATGAGAGTATATATAGCTTAGTACTATATACTTAAAAACAGAGTACAAAAATGGATTACAAACAATCAGTCATAACAATTCTTAATCAATTCATTTCTACAATGCAGTCAATTTACAAATCAAAATACAGCTTGTTCTCATTGATCAATATAGAACTCAACAATCAAATAGTTCTGAAAAGAAAACAAAAAAAAATTAAATGACCATTTAACAGAATACAGGTATTAAAACAGAATCAACAACCAATCACCTTTGATTGAATGCATGGGCTGAAATATCAATGACTATAGTCAAAACAATTACTCATGTACCTTTTTAACAAGCCATCAAAGTTCAATTAATATTCCTGTTCATTATAGCAAGGTCACTACTAGCAATATAGCCAATACAGAGAATAATACATTTAGATATAAAGTATCTCCAGACTCAATCCATACTACACTCAATATACTATGCAGCTCTAGTACAGCTCCCACTTATTATTAGGCAGAGGTAATCATTCCAGCAACACAAAACCTAGACAATCTTTTTATAAAACACTTTGTTACAGAGAATTACATACTTTAGAAACTATCTAATTTACTTTTCAAAATACAAGATAATATAATCTTTGATATATATATAAATGGCTCTCTTAAAGAACTTAACTGTGAATGGCTTATAGGTATAAGCATAAAAATCATTACAAGTGAAGGAAAAGTATTCACCTCCTAGGGACAAACAATACAACATCCATTATCTACTAGAGCGGAGATGATAGCAATACCCATCGCTCTCAGTATCTTACCAACCTTTAGCCATGTCAACATATTCACAGATAGTAATGCTGACATAAACAGCATTAACAACATTGTACAGTCAACATCAAATGAAGCACATAAAAAACAAAAGAATTTTAATCTTCTATAGCAAATTCAAGACATATTCAAGAAAAAGAGTATCTAATTGAAATTAAATAAGGTCAAGGCACACTCAAAAATTGAACACAATGAAACTGCAAATAAACTTGCAAATATAGATCAAATACATGGCATGGCTCCAAATAATAGACTAATGTATACAAATAAAACAACAAATCCACTACTTACCTTCATCCCTCAATAAAACCAAAAAGCTATAGATATTCCTATCAAACTAATGGCCTAACATATTATAAATGCAGTTCATCTCGCAAAATAGAGACTTTTAAATCATACCAGAATCAATTTTAATGATCATATTATAAAGGAAATCTACTGATCCACAATAGCAAACAATCTACAGTCCTAAAAAATGAGCAATTACTTTATCTACTGACAAAATCAATATCAAAGGAGATTTAGACTATAACTATGAAATAAAGAACTTCCTATAAAAGTGAAACTGCATTATAGACTCCCCAAACAGTATAAATATGACAAATATATTAAATGTGATCAAAGAGAATCTAATGTACACATCTTTATCTGCCAGATACTCAACACACTACAGACAACTTTATCATCAATACTATAATAAACACAATCACTAAATTCAATAAATATGACAGAACCAAAGAAGTCATCAAACAGTACTCAAACAATACTGCTTTATACTACAAGCAATATCTAGAGGTTGCTATCTGAGGAGACATTTTAAAAGAAATGATTAAAATCTTAAACAAAATGATTCCCAATAAAAACATAAAGAAAATATGTATTCAAGAACTCACCGAAAAAATTATATTTCATTTACAACAAATATGCAAAACAGATATGAAGCTTTCTAAATATGAAAAAATCAAAAAGATATCACAAGAGCCATAGAAAAACTATACAAATATAGCTCTATTCACCCAAATCCATGGATCAACAAAAGAGAGAAACACATCAAAAATCAATTTATTAATCTAGTTAATCAACATATCTATAGAAGTATCCAATTGATCACAACCCCTATCACTTACTGAAATTTTATTTAGCACTAGTACAGCCTTGACAGATTAATTTCACATACAGGATGGTAACAAGCCATGAGATAGATTAAACCTCTTATCAAACTTTATTTGGTAACCAAAAGTAGCTATAATATAGATATATGTAATTTTCTATTAAATTCAAATAAAGCAAGGCTGAGCCAGCATTTTTTAAAAAAAATTGACCAAAATCTTTAAAAAAAAAGTCAAACCGACCTTCTTGGAATGCATTAAAAAGATCCAAGAATTTATAAAAAAGACTTGAAATGAAAATATAAAGTAGTAAGTAAATAAGAAACCTTCCAAAGAATTATATAGAAAAGAAAACTAAAGGTAAATAGAACCTGAACATTTTAAAAGTCTATATAGAAAAACCAACAAATATAGTTAAATTGAACTGAAAGAAACCAAAACTTTCAATTTTTTTTTATACTAAAATATAAAAAAGATGAAGCTAACTCAGCCTAGACAAGTTAGTTTTTCGCAAGGAGAGCAACAGGCTATGAAGATTTTTTGGAGATCCAAACCAGAAGGTATTTTTTCTAATAATTCTAATATATATGCTAGTATAGTTTAAATTTAGTTAGCTTTTAAATAGATAGTATATACTTTATATAATATCTAAGTAAAAGTTAATAAAGATCAACTGGATATTGAACCAGCTTCAAAAAAAAATTATTATATACAGTATCTTTCAGTATGATAATCATTTTTTAAAAAAATTTTGATTAGTTAAAAGAGTATATACTATATATATATATTTATTTATTTAACAGTTGGCAAAGTCATACCTTGTGGTTTTTATTAAATCATGGATAGCCTCCTATATATTCAAATTTAATTGTAAGAAATACACTTATAATAAAGAAAAAACTAATGGCTCAGTATCTTTCGAACCCTGAGACTTGCTGCAATTTATCCAGAAAGTGAATGTTAGTATATTATGACTCCACTAATACTAATATTTAATATAAAAAAGTAAATTGAATTGAAAACTGTTCTGTAAAATATTCTTCATATTTAAGTTAGTTAGCTTTATATATAGTTGATTGGAACCTGGATCCAGGTCCCTGCATTGCTTTTCTTCCTGGTTCCTTCTTGCTCCTTCTATTTTTGTTTCACTTCATCTTTTTGGAGATTTCTTGTAATTTCTTCTATTCTATTGTCAATTCATATCTCAGCTTTCACACTTCTTTTTCTCCTCCCAGAAATGTATTGTAGCTATGGTTCTTGCAACTTTTATATCTCCCATGATCTCTTCTGCTACTTTCATCATTTGATGAGTAATTGTTTCTCTTATTATATCTTTCCATTCTATTTTGTATATCCTGTCTGTATGTTTTGTAAGTATCAGTAATTCAAATAGTTGTCTTTATCTATTCTATATCCATTCAGTTTGTTTGTTGCCTTCTGCTCTCAATGCATATTCATTTGTGAGGAAGGTCATATACTTTTCTTCAGTCCTGTTTCATTTGGTCCATATGTGAAGTGTGTGTATCTTTTTTTTCCTATTGTCATGGCTATCCCGGCGAGTCCGTCATTAATTTGTAATGCCTTGTATAACCCAGACTTCTCAAAAATACTCACAAATGACACAAAGAAGAAAATGTCTCCTATAAAGAACACTTAGGGAAGGTAGAGGTGTAGTGATTGACTTGGTTGAAGGTAAGTATCTCTTTATTGCATTTTATTTCTTTATGATATCACTAACTCTTATCTCTATTCTCAATGAAGACTGTTTTTCTCACATATTCAGCTCTGCCTTTTCAGTATACATTGGTAAGCTATTTATACTTTTCTAACAATGGCTATCTACTTTATACTAATCCTAAGCTTTGCTAAACTTTCTATACTTTTCAGATATACACAGTTCCCTTATCAGTACCCAAACCTTATCTATAGTTTCTTACCTTGCAACACTCAATTTTTTATATCAGACTTTCAGGTTTTTAGATTCTAGACCATTACGTGTAAATTGCGTCACCCATATGATCTTGTAACACTGTCTATTGCAGACTATACAAGTTGGGCTTTTGTATAGATGTGACCTTCGAGTGTTCAAGTTTGTTATTATTGGATACTCATCTAACTATGTTTTTCATCTGAAGGTTCTATCTCTGTAGTCCTTATAATCAGTCTGGAGTGATGTTATTTTAGATAGTGTTAGTTTCTACATGATCATGTTCCAGTTTATCTCTTTGGCCTTCTGTTTGAAAAGTCATTTCTGATTATGTCTTAGTGTTTAACACTTATTGGCCCATTTGATTTTGAGAAGTGTTTTCCCTATTGTCTTGAAGGGGAGGTCAGTAAAAGATTGGTTCCATCTAATGCTATCATTGCACTAGTAGTATTTAGTACTTGGATTTTGATTTTGACTTTGGGCTTATCTAATATCATGGTTGCTGCTAGTTTGTCTGCTAGCTTGTTTTCTGGATTGCCTGAGTAGCCCTTGATCTTGATTCATACCACTGTAATATTTTGTACCAATATATATTTCTTATATTGTGTTAACTAGGCTCCTATTTAAAGTTTCTGATACTTGGTTTCTCTTTTTTTGTTGTGTTACATTCTTTTTTATTGCATTAATTGTTTTTTGACTGTCAGTGATAATATTTATTTTCTTATTTGCACCTATTGTGCTAATCACTGTGAGTATTGCTATCAACTCTACACATATAGAGGATGGTGTATCCTATATCTCTGCTTGTAACTTAGCGATTTCTATGCCTCTACCATTTGAATCACTTATCCTATTTCTATGCAACCAGCTAATAAGCATGATAGCTTTCACTTTCAAACACAAGATAGGTTACACAAATACAGCTTCAAATAATATGCTCTATAACAAATATGAGTACTATATAATGTACATCTGGAACAGACAGATACAATTACATATAAGCAACTGGTATACTAGAATTAATAAACAAAACATTATAGGAGACCTTGTAAGACATCAACTTCAAGTACTAAGAATATATACTGATCCACTAAAGAAATCTATAATAGCATACAGGCCCCCTTCCTAAAAACAGACAAGAACTTCATCCACAATACAGTCTGGCTGCTCAGAACACATGGTTTCACTTTCCAAAAAATACAATACATTAACTTTCAAACTATTATGGAAATGGACACCACTATTGAAGACATCACAGATTCAGATTTCTACAAGTAAATCCATTCTAGACTAAAGAAACATAATATTATGTTTACAGAACAACTCCTGAATAACAACAAGAAGAAAACTCTCAACTAGTGTCAAATTATCAGGCTGCACAACAGAGTCCTACCTAGTCCAACCCCCATTTGGTTCTTTACTTTTTAATGGCAACTACAAGATTGGTTGCTCTCCACAAATATCCAATAATAAATTGAACCCAACTCCTTCCTCTAATATATACCTACAACCAAAACAAATAATGCAAAATTCCACTGAATTGTAACAGAAATCAACAACATGATAGTAATTGACAAAAAACAAAGAAAAATTGATGTTAATGAGATTATATACAAATACTATATCCAGAAATCCAATGAATCTCTATTAACAGAATGTATAGAATATGATATTAATCAAAACAAACAATTAATCTATCCATGTACCTTCAATACTTCAAAAGGAGATGCAGTAATGATTCCTGTACAGCAGAGAAGAAACTTTACATGAATCAACACAACAAATACCATTAAACTCAGAAATAGGACCTCACTTAATTTGATTAGCACAGTACTCCAAGAATACTCCCAATAAAAAAGAACAGTGGATAAACAAGAAACAGTTATCCATACAATCAAAGAAGATACACACACAGCACATTTGAACAAATTTCTTAAATAACTCAATCCAGTGATAAAAAAACTAGCAGATATTGCCAAACAGATATAGGATAAGATTAACTTCAAAATCAATATGGCCAGATCTCTGTCACAACATCAGAAAAGAAAACATATGGGCTTTGAATGAATCATAATAACTAGAGAAGATCAAGAAATATGCTTTTAAGGGCAAGTGAAAAACTTTCACTCATTAATAAGATTCAAGTTAATGGTTATCCTTACAGTTACCAGTATACTACTCCTATTTAGCAGAGCTGACATCTATATAGACAGTCAATAGTATTCACAGTTACTTAAACTGACTATATTATCAACCTAAGAAAACAAAAAAACTTGGTAACCCTACAATAACTAAAATTCTAATCAAGGAAAATTATCTCAACTTAACTTTTATAAAATCAAAGTATATTCAGGTAACAAACACAATGACCACACAGACCAACTAGCAAAAGTAGACACAAAACTGGATATAAAACTGAGAAAGAAGAATATTAAAGTTTGCCCTAACAAAATTCACAATTCATACTCATCCCATAGTGAAACAACAGATCCTTAGACATATCCATAAAAAAGATGACTCAAGAACTTATAAAAGTCACACACCTCGCAAGATGAAAACTTTTCAATAGAACAAGAATAAATTTCAGGAATAGAGCCATTAAACAAATCCATTGGCCAACAACAATGTCTATGCTATAACCAATACAAATAAGCAAACAATGAACCAATTGGAAAGATCAAAAATAAAAAAATTTAATCTTTGTCTCTGAAATAAAGAACTACTCATTAAGACCAAACTTTATATACATCTACCAAGCATATACAAAGATAACAAATATAGAAAATATGGAGAAAAAGAAATCAACATACACCCTTTTATATGTCTTGAACAACAAAAGAAAACAAAAGAATGATTAGAAACTATCATTGTTAAGAAACTAAGACAACACAGCATAAAAAAAGATCTGAAAACACAAATATCTAAATACAGAAACTACACATCCCTCAAGTATATCAAATATCTTAAAATCACAATCAAAGGTACAATACTGAAAGAAACATATCATATAGCAATGCATTGCATTCCAGACAAATGAATCAGACTCTAATGTCATAAGAAGATTAGACAAGAAATTAGCCAATACCTCTACCTAATTTAAAAAACAAGATGCAAGGACTTCCAAAAATGTAAAACCTGACAAGGAATCATCAGAAAAATAGAAAGAACTGCCAGATACAGTACACAAATCAAATACAACTGGCTCAATAAAACAGAAAGATACATTAAAGACCAATACATCGATCTGATCAACAACTATATTAGGAAATATACACAAATCTCATACATCTCTCTTACATTTTCAAAATTTTATACAGTACTAGCCCAGCCTTAACAGGTTAGCTCCCTATCTAGGGTGACAACAAGCTACAAGTGAATTATTTCTATCAACCTAAATTTGATTAATATGAGTAGTCATAGCATAAACATCATATATACATCTCTACTTAATCCAAATAAAGTAAGGCTGAGTCAGCTTTATTAAAAAAAAAAACAGTTTATTTGTTATCTTTAAAACTTAAATTTCTTTTAAAGTGTTTTTATACTTTACTTCTAAAATTGTGTAATAATTGTAAAAAAAAAACTCTTTCCTGCAGATCTTTTTTTCTTAAAAATTTCCTTTTTTGATAATTTTGGGAAAAAAGAAAGAAAGTGAACGGAAGAGATAAGTTCTCAAAGAGAACCCAGAAAACAATACAGTATAGGGTAACCCAATTACAATGAAAGCACTTTGAAAAAAGGTAACACAAGAAATACATGCAAAAATCGAACCTGGATGCTGGAAAGGAAACCAACAAAAATAAAAGAAAAACAGTTTTGCGAGAAGAAAATAGATCTGAAAAACACATGACCAATCCCAACAACAAACAACAATTGACTCCTAAAGACCTAAGCAACACAGAGTGTAGGAGAGCAACAACCGGCAACTCCACCTGGAGTAAGCAAGTGGAAGAAGAAATCTTGTCAACATTGACCAGCAGAGAAACTCCATTTACCACAGAAAATCCAAAAGAGAGTCTACCTATGCAGTGAGAAGAAAATACAATCAAAGCACGAACCATTGACTCAGATATAAAAATGGAAATGGAGGAAGAAACTGGAGAAAACACCACCCAAACAGATCAAAACCTTGAAGAAGAATGGCAAACTGGGAGAAAAAATGGCAAAACAAAAACCAATACTTTCGGCAGACCTAAGTCCAGATCCCTATTTGACGGAAGAATCAGATTCGGAAGAGAGAGAGTCAAAATAGGAATTAAAGCAAATTTGATTCCTGGCAGAATTATAAACCAAAAAGTTACCTTCTTTACTAAGAGCTTAGATTCTCTAGTAGGTCTTATATCAATCTTTAGCAAAGGAAAAGATAAGAATGAATACATCATAGCCATTTTTAGGGATAAACAAGCTATAGATGAGGCATGCAATATAATCTTGCCAGATACAGGAAATATGCATCTCAAACATATGGTAACTAAATCTCTGGTACAAAAAAAGGAAACCAGTATCATTGTGTGAGACATACCCCTAGAATTAAATTCATTGAAGTATGACAAGCTTTTGCTAAATATGGTGAAATCACCAATATTACTATGACAACTCAACAGATGTGGCAGATGATCACAATAACTTATACAGAAAAGAAAAGCAAAAATACAGTTGTTAACAAATGGAGTGTCCCACTCAGAGCTGACTCAATAAGAGTTTTTAATGCTCAATGGAACATTGAACAAATGAAAGAAAGAGGGGCTATAGCAGTCAAACTCACCAACCTTTCACTGAATACAACAGCATTTGATCTTAGACATATATGCAAACAAACCCAGGTCAAAACATGCTATATTCCAAGATATCTTTCATATAAAAGAAAAAGATTCACAGTAATTGGCTTTGAAAATGAGGAAATCAGAAAAGCTGCCATAAGGAAAAACTTTTAGTTGGAAGAAACCATAGTAGAATAAAAACATATTGAAACCAAGCTATATAGTCTTTGTAGTAGTGCAGAACATCTAGTGGCAAACTGCCCACTAAAGGAGTGTAAGGCACAATGGAAACAATATAGATCAGAACAAGCTAAACATTTTGGCAAATTGTATACTAAATACAAACCAGAAAGAACAAGAGCCATTAGGAATTTAACCAGACAGAAGCACAATACTATCAAACCAGGATCCTACGCAGCAGCAGCTAGACAAGGTTAACGAATTAGTGAAAACCCATCCTTTGAACCAAAACCAACAAACATAATAGATGATATCCTAGTGCTACTAAAAGAAATCAGAGAAGAAATCAAGGAGATCAAAGAGGACATAGCAGACTTGGATAAATGCATAGTCAACCTAGAGAGTTACAATGAAGAATATATGGAACAAGTAGAGAAACTTCAAGATCCTAAAGCAAACTGCAAACTTATGGCAGAAAACTCTGAAGAAACTCTCAACAACTTACAAAATATTCAGGATAAACAACAACGCATTCACTCTACTATAAATAGTTTAGACCAAAACATGAATAGAATGTTCAATGCCTTGACAAACTCCTTGAACTCGAATTCATCCAACCTACCTCTCCCTTTTAATGAGTCTGAGCACAGAAAATTACATAAAGGATGGTAATACCCATTCAACAGCAGTTTCGAATACTCAAGATACAGACAATAACAACACACTTATCAACTCTCAAAGAAATATAACACAATACACAACAAACAATGACATAAATACAACAGTAAAAAACACAAAAGACACTATCTGACAAGTAACAACATATAATATCCAAGGCTTGGTCAATGATCAAAAAAGGGATGACTAGTTCACTTGGTGCTCCATAAAGAAGTGGTACATAGTGATCACAATAGAGACAAATGGGATAAACTCACAATCCAAATACTGGAAACATTTACACTGTAACATAATATGGTCTCACGATGAAGAACAAAAGATAGGACAAGGCCTAAACATTATGCTCAACAGAGAACTAACAAAAGAGTTTTCAAGTATGATATATAGCTAGGAAGACTTATCCACGTAGACCTGGCCTTTCCCAAGAAACAAAAATTAAGAATAATAGGAGTATACTTCCCAGCCAAAAAGGAGACAAAAATTGACAAGGCATTCAAAATCAATTAAAATGATGAATCAAGGAAGCTATTCAAAAAGAGTGGCTCTTATAGTCATGGAAGACCTAAATGACATTCCCAACCTGACATGGGACAGAGATAATACAGGTAAAAAGAGCACAGCCAACAAGCCTTCAGGTGCTTAAATAGAAATTCTCCTGGATAATGGTTTGAAAGATACATACAGACTACACAATCCCACCAAAAGAGAGTTTTCCTAAAGCTGAAACACTCATAGTAGTAGAATAGATCAAATATTGATGAATATACTACCTATCTGGCAGAGTAGAAAAGCCTTTATCAGTAAATCCTTAGACCTTCTGATTCTATTTACTCATAAGCCAGTCATGACAGAAATAGAAGCATGGCATCTAAGCTCAAGGAAACAGTCAACCTATCACAAACCCAATATAAGATACAACTGGAATCTCACAAACAACAAACAATGGGAGAAGTTCACGCTTAAATAGAAAATTCTATAAAGAATAGGAAAACTGAACCAATGTCTATAGACAAACAATAGAACAGATTACAAAATCATCTCTTAAAAGCAACAAAATTACATATCCCTAAAAAGAAACAACATCGGAAAAAGAGAATATCCAAAGAAGACAAACCAGTGGAGAAACCACTTCTACAACTACAACTGCTCAGAAATCAAATAAAGGTGGCTTTGAAAACAGGTGGCACATCCCCAAACCTAGTAAAACTCTTGCAAGGAAACTTGACAGATTTCAAACAACAAATGGAAAGAATTGAGAAGATACATCCAACTGACTACCTATTCCACTGGCTTACATTCATACAAAAAACAATAAAGGCACACAAAGTTGTAATCTGTGTGATAACTCAAAGAAAGAAAAACCAGGCCATTAAATAATGAATAGCAACTAGACAGTTCTTCCTAGCAACAAACAAGAAAGCAATGATAAACAGTATCATAGACAGATCCAAAAGATCCATTACCCTCAACAAGATAATTATTGAAGAAGGGGAAACAATAAATATTCTAACTGAACCTGAGAAATCAAAGCAACAGTTAGACAACACTTCAAGAACTGGACCTCAACAAGAAACATTACAGAAATAGCCAACTACACCTTATGGAAGAAAGAACACAAGCCCAAGAACAACATCAACCACAGATGGTATAATACAGCCTTAACAGAGATATTCAAAGAGAAGTTAAAAAGAGCAATCAAAGATAGAAGTGCAAAGTCATCCCCAGAAAGAAACCAGATCCCCTACCTAGCATACAAGAAACTGAGCAAACTAGCCATTGAGGAAATCATAAACATTTTCAACTGAATTATTAAAGAAGGGTCCATACTCAAGGAATAGAGTAAGGGGATCATATATCCCATATCTAAACCTAAGGACTGGCAAAATAATCTTGACATAATAAGACTAATTATCCTATTGGATACAGGAAGAAAAATTTTCACCAAGATCCTGACTGATAGAATAATCTCATGCCCAACAAAAAACAAAATCTTATAAGAATTAAATTGGACTACACTACCAGGTTGCAGCACCCAGGAACCTATTCACATAATAAACAACATCATCGAACATGCCAAAGAAACAAAAAGTCAAGCATGGATTCTTAGCCAAGATATGTCCAAAGTATATGACTCAGTGAACTTAGAAATGATGACCAAGGCCTTAGAATGAATCAAGATCCCGACACAGATCATTAACATCCTCTATAACATATTCAACCAGAGAAAAAATATAGTCCTTATATGCCATAGTCCAACAGAGGAATATGAGGTCAATAATGGCATCAATCAAGGAGACACAATATCAATACTCTTATGAAGAATTTTCTACAATCCACTAATCACAACAATTGAAAAAAACTTAACAGGCTACAAAATATCAACCAAAGTTTGCAGGAATCTTAATCTAGGATGGACAAACAAAAAAGTAAACATAGCAGTTAATGCCTATATGGATGACACTACTTGGATTACAGACAGTAGAGAAGAGCTGCAACAAATTATCAGGGAGGTAGAGGAATTCTACAAAATAAATGATATAAAAATCAATCCACAGAGATCCAAATTGCTAATCATTAATGATAAAGATGATGATTTCACACAAGGGATAGAAATGGAGGATCAAATCATCAATGGTTATCCACAAGGGGTATTAGTAAGAATTTTAGGTGTCTAGTATGATAGTTCAAGGCAAAAAGATTATCAAAAAATGCTAATTCAGCAAAAGTTCAGGAAGACTAAAGAATTAATAGGAATAAAATGCCTAATAGACAAACAGATACAATACATAATTAATCACGTCTTGATTCCCAGTGCAGAATACCTATGCAATGATATGATACTTCCAGAAAAGACATGCAATCTCCTCATGAGCAGTGTCACCGCAGTCTTTATACATAAACTGGGCCTTGCCAGAATAACCCTAAACAACATCCTTTTCAATAAACATGAATACAACTTAATACACCTCTGGGATAGACAACTCCTCCTATACACTACAAACTAAACAAATAGAATCAACAAAAATAACATAGCCAGTGAAATAGCAAGAAGTAGACTTCAAACTCTCCAAAACGAATTCTGGTTCACCAAATTTGTCCTTAATAAAATGGAACAACTCTGAAAACACACAGGAAAAAATCTAATGCATGACACCATATGGCTATTGAGAAAACATGGGTTTACTTTTGATATAAACAACACAAATAACAGTATAACTTTGATCCAGGAAATAGACACTCCAATAGAAGAGATCATGAGCAAACAATTTTATTAAAAACAACAACAATAGCAACTCAAACACAACATACTTTTTATTGGATAGCTACTAAATACAGATAGCATGAAAATACTTAAATGGTGCCAAATTATAAGAATTGCAAGGAAAACATTCCCAAGTTCAACTCCTAGATGGTTCTTAACCTTGGGCAGTAGAA
>CAJVPT010003024.1:0-16154 GCA_910592055.1 Acaulospora colombiana
TAAAATATCTAAGTGTTAATTATAAGAGGCGAAATTGAGATCAGAAAAAACTGAAATATATACATCATTGTAATATTATAGTAATAAATTCAGATCATTTTAACGCGTAGTACTCTTGACATCTCCCACGCCAAATAAGCATGACATCGTCGTTATACATTTCTCAGATGTTTAACGGAATAGAAACGTGAAATGAATAAAACAAAGATTTCTGCACTCATTTTCCTTGACCTGAATATACATCTATGCGACGGTCTGCTTCCCGTCTTTCTTCTATTTTACGTTGTTTATCAATTTCGCGCAGCTTACTATAGACTTGATTTCTTCGTCGGATCGCATTTAATAAACCCTCATGTATTTTGATGTATGACCGGAGGATTTCGTTACTAGATTCAAGTTGGGATTGTAATTGATTGCGAACTTGAATTAGTATCTCCAAACCTTGATCCTTTGTCTCTTGTGCAAGTTTGCCTTTACTTCGGTCGCTTCCTTGCAAACCAACATTCAGGACTCCAAAACTTAATCCGCATTCAACCTCTTCTGCTTTAACCACACGTGTACTGACAGTTTCCGGAGGTGGATTAAGTCGAAAGTCTAAGTCCTGATACATAACGTCATCGCCTTGTAAAATATCCATTAATCTACTAATTTTCTTCCTATAATTATTTTCTTGCTCTATTTTTTCACGTAATGAAGTTGCCAATGAATCTAGATGTTGACTTTTTAGTACATTTAAACAATGAGATTTACGAACAGCATCTTCGGGTCTTTTTAGCGGACTAAGAATTTCCTTAATGTCGATGTCCTTGTATGGATTATCCGTTGGATCCCCATCAAACTCTGTGAAGTTCTCAACATCGGCCTTATGAATACGATATATGATGTGGTGTCGCGAACCGTTGGGTACATCAACAGGTTCCAATTCTTCTTGGTACCCATAGGGTGCTCGCAACCTAACACCGCCGTCTAAAGCAGCGGCGCGGTTTTTCATCTTATGACCTCTATTATGTGGTGTCAACCCGATCTCTTCTTTTAAAATACCCTCGTCGTTTATACCATTCGAAATTGAATAGTCTACAGGTGTGTTATTTCCATAGAACCTTATACCACGTTGGTTATTCTCGATTCCATTCATGTTATTATTTACAATACTACCACCTCCATTCAATTCAGGGTATTGATTAATGCTTGAAACGATGTTGTGATCCATATTTACAGATCGTTGTTGATCTACTCTTTGACGTGATGACATGACAAGGACATGTGCTGCATCGACTGCTTCGGCAGCTTCTAATTCTTGCGGAGTTAAAAGTGATTGCGTAATCTTGTGCGTTGATTTGTGTGATGATTTATGTGATGCCCTTGATGACGTGTGAGTATGTGAAGTTTTTTGAGAAGTTGAAGTTGATTTTGAGTTATTTGATGGCGAACTCCCTTGCGAAGTTCCTTTTTGGACACCACGATGAGAATTATGTCCTGACGTCTGCTGTACGGTGCGAACTGTGGAATGTACAGTTAATGGCTGAGTATTTTGTAGAATTGACTGCGAAATACCATCTGAAACATCTTGACGAGCAGTATTACGAGTCGACGTATGTGTGGAAGTTTGAAGAGGCTGAGAATCCATAATTGAACGAGGTGACTCGGCCGGACGTATTAATGGTATTGGCTTTGTTGATGTTCCTTGAATAGAACGTTCACGCTGCATTGATTGATGCGGGGCAGAAGCAGATAAAATCTGCGGGGATGGGGCTTGGTTTGCTGGTTGTGTTCTTTGTTCCTGTAAATTGACATTCAATGGCATGGAAGGATGAACAGGGCGATTTGAACTGGAAGGTAATTCATTCGTTACTGCGGGCGTTGTCATACGTGTAGATTGCAGCATCAATGGATTTTGCTGTTGAGAGTTATGGTGAATTGAAGAGTTGAAGCTGTGTTGAATCGGTGGTGTATTTGCCATATTTTCGAATGGACTCATTCCAATAGGTCTAGCAGTTATACTTGGAGAAGCGCTCATGCTTCTATAAGTATCTGTGTGGGAACCGTAAATAGAATTGTTCATTAAAGGAACAACCTGTGTCTGCGTGGAGTTCGGTTGTACCGGCGGTGCTCTTGCCGAATTCGCCATACTGATTGGGATTCCCGCGACATTTTGCAACGCTAACGTTCCTGAATTTGACATAATAGGTTGCGTTTGTTGTGGATTATGTTTTATCACTGGTGCAGGTGAATGGCGTGACACTGGAGGTATCCTAGGAGGGACACTCGAAGGGGGAACACGATTATTCGTAAATGGCATCCCGTGGTGACCTTGCATAATATTCATTTGATCTGGATTTTGAGAAAAACTGAGGTTCACCTAAAAGGAATATAACAAGTAAAAAACTATTTAGAAGTAGATAAGTATGAAAACAGTTTACACGAACCGGTTGCATGACATTTTGTTGAGCACTGGAGACTTGTTGAAGATTTGGTCGTATTGCCTGAATGGGAACGTTCGTTTGTATAACTTGAGTTTGCTGTGGGCCGCTAACTATTGGTCTTCTTTGAGTGGAACGTTCTTGTCCCGTTGTCGAAGCAGCGGTTGGCGGTGAATTTAAAGGTGGATTATCCAAAGACGATTTATGCATTTTTAATATTTTTGGCATAAAAAAAAAAGTGCACTTGTTTTAAAAGATTCTTCGGGTGGCTTGACTTTGTGTAACAAATGTCATAATTATTAAAAATAAATCCGATTGGTTGGCATCACATTTTTCTCCTGTGCCGTTACACATAATATATATTTGAATCTGATTTAGTGATTGTTCCGTTAAGGTTTGATCGGTATCTTAGCACATATTAATAGTTTATTGTAAAAAATTTGTATTTAAAAATAAAAAGATTTTTAAATTACTATTAATAATATAGTAATAATAAATTTTTTTTAAAAAGAACAAATTATTAAAAAACTATATTCTAATTTTCAAATTTTTATAGAAATTATTTTTGAACAAAAAATTAAATAAATATTAATTTTTTAAGTTATCAATACTTTTACAAATATAAAATTTTTTAAGAAAGAAGAATCAAATATAAAAGTTAAATTACTATAAAGTCAAAAGACTTAATATTAATTTTTTTAGCTTTTAATTGGTTTAATATAAAATAATATTTTTATAAATATTAAAAAAAAATTTTATAAAATAATATTTTTAATTGATAAATTCATTAAAATTCAAAATTTATAAAACTTAAAAAAATATTAAGAAATTTAAGATAATTATAGAAATATATTAAAATTACTTTTAATTTTTTTTTTTTATATCCTAGGCCAGGCTAGGTATATGTGCTTTATTAAATATTTGTATACTGTACATTTTAAATGATTCGCTAAAGTTAAGACTTTACCTAATTCACTTATTATTATTTTGTTTTAATATACCAAAACTCTAAGTGCAACTTTGAAAGTGATTTATCACTCCATTAATAGTTCAGGTGAATATCCTTCCAACCCTTAACATTATTGCCCACAGATCACTACTATAGATCACTATCCGTTGTTTTGATCAAACTTAAAATCCAATCATTTTATTCTATAAGTAACACCTTTGAATAGAATTTCTTTCAGGCTTTCATTTTCTTGAGTTTCTTTCTCTGATAGAGGATCTTTACTTTTGAGAACTGATGGTTTTAAGCTGTATATGCCTGAGGATCAATTAATTTTTTCTATTCTGCGGTTTCCTTGTAACTATTCCTATTCAATTATATTTTCACATATTTTGTTTTAAACCTTTTTCATTATTTGTTTGCACATTCTTCTTTGTATCTTTGACATCTATCTTCTTGCCTTATTACCAATTTTTTTTTTCATGGCATTTCAGATCTGTCATTTTTAGGATTAGGTCTCTCCTTACTAATCCTGTGCAAAAGCTTAGAGTGTCTTGACTGATTTTTGAAGTCTGTTCTATCAGTTTAGAGACCTATTTATTCAACTTGACCTTTTTTTCTTCATCATATATAATCAACCTTGCATGTTTTTCTTCTGCTTCTTTTTTTCTCTCTTGTAAGAGTCCCCTGAAGTTTCTAAGAATCCCATCTTGTCCTTTATTCCATACTTTCTGTAATTGTTTTTTGTATACTGGACACTCTAGTAAATATTCAAAAGTTTCACTTTGCTGGTTGCATGCAATACACTTTACTTGTTTATAAAGGTCAGGCCTTCTAGTTGTTAGCTTGTTCAGAGTAGATAGCTTATTATTCATTAGTTTTATGAAAAAAAGCTTTTTCACTGTGATTGTTTAAAGAAAATATTCCAAGTATGTCCTTTTTTTATTCTTTTCTATACAAGGTCCCAAGTATAATTTTGCTACTTTATAATTTGATAACTCTATCTTTATTTCATTTTATTTTGTTGTGTCCACTAAAAGGCAGTTGTTTTATTGTTTACTTTTTGACAAACTATCTTATTGGGTCATTCAGTGTCTTTTCTTGCTATCTAATTTCTGTGATGATCTTGTATGAGGTCAGTTCTTTCCATTTTATTACTGAAAGTTTCAGAGCTTCTTTGATTAGAACATCTACTTCTTTGTTATGGAAATCATTAGAATATACTTTAACCTTGATAAGTTGCAGATTTATGGTCTTTTTTTTTATCAATTCTAACATTTATATCTATAGGGACCAGTTTTTTTTCTTTAACTATCTTTTGTGAGTTCACTTTGGATCTTCTCTTTCCATTGTTTTTCACTTGAAAATATAGGCTTGACTATCTGTATAGTTTTCCACATCACTATCCACTGGAACCATCAGAAGTATTGTGACAATTGCTACAAGTTCTGTATATGTTAAGAAGGACCAACTGTCTACTTTTGTCTGAAATTTACTTTCTTTATCTATATATTCTATCTGGATCCATGCTGCTCCCATTTTCATTTCTTCCTTTTTATGATTAATGAATGATCCATAAAGTAGAAGATTAGTTTTCTAACATTGGATCCCAGGTTGCATTGAAGTATTTCTATTAGGTAATCCTGATATACTCCTTCTATAATATTGTCTCTAATGATGACCTCTTTCTATTTTTCGATATCTAAATGATTCACTATATTGATTGGAGCTAAGGTTTGAGGGTTTGGATCCATGTTAGTAACCTTTTCCATTGTCTTTTCTAGTGATACCTTGGAGTAAAGAATTGTTAGTTCTTGAGCTTTTCTGATTGACTTTCTTGTATTGAAATATGAAACTTCATATATATTTTTCATATCTTTCTTTAATATACATCCCTCTTCTTGTTTTGTACCTTCTGGGTATCTTGGGCACTTTGTTAATATCATCGTTTGAGTATTATTATTACTACAGCAGTTGAAATGTTTGACGTTGACTTTGTGTCCTACTTTTGTCTGTTATAGTTTTCTCCAAATTATATAATGTTTGGCTTTCTTTATAATTATCTATAGTTTTTGTTATTTGTCATAGTCTGAATTAATTGCAACATATTCTGATTCTCACTTTGTCCAATCTCTTTTTCACGTACTCATGAGTTGGACTATCCTATTACTTGGAAAAGTTTTGATTAAAGCTTGAAACTATTCAAGAATAGAATCTTTACTGGTGTTCTAAAGTAGGTGAAGTATTTATCAATCACTAATTTCTTTAGTAGCTTGATTGATTAGCTGATTTATGTACAGCAGTTTATTGTTTCTTAGTAATAGTATGGCTTTTCTATATTCTTTTAATGTAAGGTGTTTCTTAATTAAACAATTTCCTTTATTCCATTCGAAGATTTCTTTCCATTTTTAACTGTGAAAGATCTTTAGCCAACTTTATTACTTGGCACATAAAGTTTCCTTTATCTGATAGATGATTCAGAGAGTTGCATGTTAATAGATTGAATAGTTCCCAATTCTTTATCTATACTTATTTGAGTTAGATAATTGTTGTAATTCCTACGGAACTAGGATCTTTTAGTCTATTATATAATCCTATTATTTAACTTTCTTGCTGAAACATCCAGATACTTTTCAGGTTATGAATCTTTGGGTAATGTGTTACACTATTAGGTATAGATAGATCTATATAAGGTACTCTTGTTTTTGAAGAGCTTTCTATATGCTGCCATTAGAATGTTACATATTTTCCAGGTATAGTATACTATGCTATATCCTGAATTATATTTTTGAAATTAATATCCTATTTAGAATATACAAGGTTTGTTTATCTGTTAATTTCTTGCTTTTAAGAGTTCTGATCACTACATTAATCTCTTTTAGTACCCTCTCTTTGAATTCAACTGTAGTTTTTTTATTGCTGGTCCAGATTCCTAGAAATCTTATATGTTCTATTCTACTGAGCTTCTTTACCATTTCTTTTTTTATATTAGACTGAACTTCTTCTGGATAGCAATAAGAATTGTTGAAAATAATTAGAATTGATTTATTACTATTGATTTGAAAATCATTGACTTTGTAGAAGACTCTTGTAGTTTCAAGAATTTCTTTCATATTCTTTTTGAATCTTGCTATCTATGTCATATTATCCATAAAGGCTATAACTACATGTCTTGATTCTAGCCTTCTTGTGGTCTGTCCTTTAAGATCTGGATTTTAAGTGGCCAACATTTTGTATTTCTTTTCTTTGTCATTTTGAATCTTGTAGAGTAAAGGATCATAAAATATTTGCCATAGCAGTGGTGAGATAGTTTCCCCTTGATCAATGT
This sequence comes from Acaulospora colombiana, assembly GCA_910592055.1. NCBI lineage: Eukaryota > Fungi > Glomeromycota > Glomeromycetes > Diversisporales > Acaulosporaceae > Acaulospora > Acaulospora colombiana. Next base: position 6,695 of record CAJVPT010003024.1, read on the forward strand.
CATCCTCTGCTTTTATGGGTTTTGTAAGGTCATTTTCAAAGATGACTTGAAATTTTCTGTCTTGAAATAGGTTCAGTATGATCTTGATAAAACTCTTTGGTATTCTGATTCTTTCTATTGCTTTGACTAGCATATCCAGACTGATTGTGTTATAGACTTTAACAGTATCTTAAAAAAGTATCTACAATTCCTTTTTATTTTCTCTTGCATCTTCACAGATGTTGTTGAGAATTTGAATTGGTTCTAATGTACTTTCTCCAGGAAGATCCAGAAGTTGGGACCTTTGAGGATGTTATTAACTTTACAGATATTTTCCATTCTATTAGTAAGAATTTTTGTGAAACACTTTCTTGTGACTTCTAATCAAACTATTAGTCTTGTGTTTATTAACTTATACTCCCACCGTTTTGGTTTGGCTATGGAATATATATGGCTCTATTTCTAACAAATGGGTATTATCTTCCATTTCAAGAAGTTATTTAACATTCTTCTCAGGATTTTCTTTTCCTCTTGACTCAGTTTCTTAAGCATTTCATATCTAATTTGTGACTGTCATGGTGCCTTGTTGTTTAGAAATGTTTGAAGTATTTTACCTAATTCTTTTTGTGAAATTGATTTGAGAAGATCTTTATACCATAGTTCCTTGATATAATTCTTGGGTCTATACTCCTCTTTCTAGTCTTCTGTAAGGCTATTGAAGTTGACATCTCTTTTTTTAAAAGCTTCTAGATGGTATCACCTTAGTTCTTTTTCTATTTAACCTATTTTAGTTGTTATGTATTCTGTACCATCCTGTGTGACCTTAACTCTGTTTAGCGCAATTTTGCTTCTTGTTCTATTTGTTAGGGAGCTTATCATTCTTCTCTTATTGAATTTTAGGTTATTGCATCATTGTTTTAAAGCAATCTTGATTGCATTTCTTGTTTTCTTAGCTTCAATCTTTTGACTAATAAGTTTAAATCCCTTTATTGCATCCTGAATATCTTTTTTCAATAATGACTAGGACATGTTGGAGATGTTATATTGAATACAATAGTTTTCGATCTGATAGTTAAGACTATATGTTGTGTTGTATTTCTTTATTGCCAAGCGAGGGTCTGCAGTTTGACTATTTCTCTTGATGCTTTAGTCTTTTTGAAGAGCTCTTTTAGCCATAGGGCTTTTCTGTATATAATGAACTCTAAACTATATCTATATTCAGGTTTTTCTTTATATATAATTAGTTTCTTGATTGCATGCTTATTGAAGTCTGCTTTGCAGATTTGTTCTTCAAAGATTTTTCAAATCTTGTTTACTTGATTTGCCCTTTTGTTTTCATTGGGTTCTTCTTTAAGTAGAAATTCTAATGTTGTCTTAAACTTGTGATTTAGGTTTTCATAAAAGATCTGCCATTGTTCTGGAGATGTTTCCTTAATATTTATTCTTTTTAATTGTTATTTAGGAGACTTTATGGTGTTACTTCATGAAAAGAATTATTGTTATGTAAAGTTATAAAAATCATTGTGTAGTTACTTCCAGTGACTTCTTTTATCTCTTTATTATCAAATCATAGTATTGGATATTTTGATAAGCTTTGTGATATTCAGATATAGTCAATTCTACTACTGCTTGTTGTGTCCCATCTTGTGAGAGTCTTGTTTTTTCCTTCTCATATGACTTGTATATCTATAAATCCCCACTTATCAAGAAAATCAAACTGTGAGATTTCAGAATACCAAAAGAATTTGAATTTTGCTTTGAAAGGTATGGTTCTATCTTTCAATAGGTTGTAAGTAGCATTAAAGTCTTCCATTATAATTGTGTGAAAGCCTTTTCTATATTTTGTTTTGCTAAGACTGATTATTTTCTTCTGCACTTTTTTGCACCTTTGCTTATCTAATGAAATATAAACCTATATAATACAGATCTTTTTCTTTTTCATCAGCAGATTAGTAGCTATAATATATCTGTCTTTTTCTTCGATTGATGTCACATTTTTTTCTAGGTTTCTTCTGATAAGGAGGCTAACCCCTGCTTCAAAGGATGTGTCAGGATTGATGCTATAGAAGTGTTTGTAGGCTCTTTGTTTATCAAAAGCCCATTTGACTTTAACTTGAATAAGTTTTGTTTCACATAAACCCATTATACCTATCCCTTGTTCTGTAATTTCTTCAATCAAACTTCTTTGATTTGTCTTATTTGTGATGCCTCTGACATTGTATATTCTGATCCTAATTATCTTTTTTTGTATGTCTCCCATTTCTTTCTGTTTCTTTTTTATTATTAGGTTTTTTCTTTTTTTGTTGAGAAAAATATCATGTTTCTTTTGTAAGAATGTTATTAGATCTAAATTATCATATTGTTCTAATGAAACCTCTTTTTCTTATATTTGTTCTCTGTCCTTGTTGTTAGTTGCTATTAAGGATAAAGTAGGCATGTTTAACTCTTGTCTCTTTGAGTTACCTGCGCACTATGTTAGGAGTAATAGGCCCCTCTTCTACCTCTATTTATTTTGTTTAGGATTATTTGTCCTTCAAATCTATTTATTCTACCACTCAGTTTTTCAAGGTTGACCAATATGAGCTGCAAAAGGTCTTGGTTGCCTTCTGTCTCTGATCTTATATCCTCACGCTAATATTCTGCTAGTGAATCCTTTATTTTCTTATTGGCTCTCTATTACTACCTGTAACAGAATATCTAGTTGTTCTATAATTCTCCTGCCTTATACTATTATTATCTTTTTGTTTTGTTTGTTTTTGGTTTCTAGAGCATATAGGTTTTATAGTATAGGGATAATGATAAGAGGAAGAGAAAGAGAATCTTGTGAACTTATAGTTTGATAGTGAATCTGAAGTTGCATCATTATTTATATTGATTTTTTGAGATCTTTGATAACGTGATTTTCTTTCTTTACTTATAGAGCTAATATTTTCTCTATTGCTAGGATTCTTCATGCTCCAGGATAGTCTTAAACCTTAAAATATGTTATTTGCAGGTCTTGTCCCTATCCTTTTTTGTCATGAAACAGATAACTGTAAAGTTCTGTTTCTTTAATGTGTAAGGATTTTTGAAAGTATAGCATACTTTTGCCTGAGTATCATGTAGAGCTCTTGCTATCAAGCTTGTATATATTCAGTTTATATCCAACAATCTAGCTAAGTTGATACTCTCTTGATTAGAGTGGCATTTATCTTTTCATCAGTCAACTCTGATTTAGTAAAGATGGCTCTGGATATTTCAATACCTATAGGTATTGTCTATGCTTCTGCGAAATCCCATTTAATATGTTTATAAGGCTTGAAATAGGCCTTGGCCCTAGTCTTTATCTTGGCCTTATATATATGAATATTTTGAACTGTTCCATATCTCTTGAGATATTTGGCTATATAACTTCTGAAAACCTTCTGTTTTAGATCTATTAGGCTAACATGCCATATATCAGATCTATTTTTTTCTTTGAATTTCTGAAAGATTTTTTTGTTTTTCTCTCTTTTGGTCATATATATAGAATATAAAGTATAAGAAGTTATTTGTTGAATAGTAAAATTATCTTCTTTGTAGTTTATCTCTTTTATGTATTTTAGGACATCTTCTTCTTCTTGTATCCAAAAGGTCAACTATTCGCTTTTATTGATAATTCTTTCTTTAAGAAGTGTCTTTCTCTCTATGATGGTTTCAGGATATTGCTTAGGTAGGCCTTGGCTTCTTCTTCTGTTTCTCCTGAAATATTGGCCATCATAGTACTGAGTCTATATATTTCTTCTTTTTCTATAAAATATGGGTTTGTCGATAAGATAAAGTTCCTATTTCTCATGTTATATGAGCTATAATCACTGATGTTGTTACCTTTTATTTTCTCTTAAAGCTTTTGTATTTCAGCTTCTTCTTGTTCATAAATACTGGTCATTGTGATTTTATTATCTATTGTTGACTTAGTATTTATATATTCTATAATCTCCAACAGTTGACTTTTTAGTTCCTGTGGATTACTTGCACTCTTGATAATTTCTATGAATTTGTCTTCTATATAGAGCTGTAGAAGATCTTTTTTTTTTCTCTATCCTTATTACCAGAGGTATAGGATATGTTGAGTAAGGATCGGTTCTTTATGAAATGTTACTTTGTCTATTTCTAGGATATTAGCAATAATACTATCTAGAATGGTAAAAGTCTCTGGTGCAGGAGTTGTTTCTTCTTTTGGATCTCTTTCTTTTTGCCTTATTAATTGTTGGGATGCCCATAGTTCTGAGATTTTATTATGCTTTCTCAAAAGCTTAATTAAGGTATTCAAGATATCTTCCTTCCTTTTATTTATTATATAAAGAATATGTTGTGCCCTATCCATATTGGCTGTGTCATGTGATTATTGGATAAGTTACACTTCACGGATTAATTTTGCTTATTTGTTTACTTATTCAGATAGTATTACTGGGGTTCCCTAATCTATCTGTTGTGCTAGTAGATCAATTGTGGGGTAAACATGAGTTGCAGGTTGTTTATCTGTTTATTTGTTGATTTTAATAACACATGTGCTATATTTATTAAGGGATAAACCAGATGTGAGGAATGTGTTTTGTGATTAGTTAGAACATATGTTGAACTCATTTATCTGTTTAGAGACATATCACATAATCTATTGTTATGTCTCTATTATCTAAAGGAACATATTTGTGTTTGTGTTATGTACTAGTTGTTTATGTGTTGCTAATGTGTTGTTACTGATAATATCTAGCTATTGCTCTTGAGTTCCTGACGTCCTCTTGGATCTTGCAAATTTTAAGTTTTGATTGATTTATTGATTGAGATTACTATATTGCCAGGTTTCTTCTAATATCTAGAAAGATGTAAATCTGCACTGACCTGGTTGGAAACTAGGAGAGTTAATGTTAGATCCCTTACTTTTGTTTTTCCTTTCTTTCAAAAGTTAATAGATAAAGTACTATTGTTATTATTATGTATTCTTCTCCTAATAGCTTGTTTATAAAGCTTTATGTGTTGCTCCAAGTGGAGTTATGTAGTTGTGTTTCTCTTTACTATGTTTGCTGAGCTTGAGTTATATTATCCTTTTTCTCTAAACACGTAACATAAAAGAAAATTTTTAGGAAAATAGTGGATTAGCAGAAAGAGTTTTTTTTTATTAAAATTACTTTTAATCTTTTATCAGATTAAATATATAGTATATACTTTATTAAATATTTGTATATTATATATTATAAAATATTCTACAGTAATATTCTGTAGGCAATAATATTAAGAGTTGAAAGAGTTTTCACCTAAACTCCTAATGGAGTGATAAATCACTTCCAAAGTTGCACTAAAAGTAGTAATTACAAAGATAAGTAAGCTAGTTAGCATTTTTTAGTTTTAGTGATTCATATTATATGTATAGTTTATAAATGTTTAATAAAGTATATATAACTAGCCTGATAGAGGATTAAAATATATATATATATATATATATATTATAAAATATTTTATTAAAGCTAAATTTCTACTTAACTTATTTATCTTTATTTATATTTTTACAACTTTAAATATAATTTTAAAAGTGATTTATTACTTTATGAGTAGTTCAAATAAAAATCTTTTTAACTACTAATATTATTATTTATAGATTAATACTATAAATTACTATATAAGATTTTAACAAAACTTAAAATTCAATTATTTTATTTTATTTTTAATTCTATTTATTAAAAACTTTTTTAATTTTTTATCTTTAAGTTTTCTTTTTCTAATAATGACTCTTTTAATGTTGAATTTATAGCTTTTTAATTTAAAAAACTTGAAAACTTTTTTATTTTATTTTTTTTATTAATTTTATATATATTTTTTTATTTAATTATTTTTTTATATCTTGTATTTCAAATTCTTTTTGAAACTAATTACAAACTTTCTTTTATATCTTTATTATTTATTTTCTTGCCTTTTTTTTTATTTGTTTTTTATAATATTTTAAATCTATTATTTTTAAAATAAATTTTTTTTTATAAGACTAATATAAAAGCTTAAACTATTTTAACTAGTTTTGAATATTTGTTTTATTAATCTGAAAATTAATTTATCTGGTTTCTTTATTTATTTATTTTTATTTTTAATTAATCTAGAATTTTTTTTTTCTACTTTACTTTTTCTTTTTTAGAAACTCTCTAAAGTTTTCTAAGATTTTCATTTGATTCTTTATTTTATATTTTTTTAATTAAATCTTATAAACTAAATATTTTAGCAAATATTTTATTATTTCTTTTTATTGATTATATGTAATACATTTTATATACTTACAGTATATAGATTAAGTCTTTTTATAATTAATTTATTTAAAATTGAAAGTTTGGTATTGATTAATTTAATAAAAAAACTTTTTGTTAAAAATTTTTAATATATTTTTATCTTTTATTCTTTTTAATACTAGATTTTATATATGAATTTGTTATTTTATTCAGTAATTTTATTTTTTTCTGCTTTGTTTTATTGTTATTGATTTTTTTTTTTGAGTATCTATAGTCAGGCTAGATTATTAGTTTATTAATCAATTGAAAATATAAGTATATTTTCATTTGAGCAGTATGATACATACTATAGCTAAACTATTTATTCTAATCTAACTTACCCATTATAAGTATAAAAGTCTCTAAGTTTAACCTTGGGAACAATATTTCACTTTACAGTGTTTTTGGATAAAGACTTTCCTAGTTCACTACATTATTGCCAGCAGGTTATTATTGCTATATATTATATTAAATCCCTGAAATATAGAAAAATACAAAAGGATGGGTTGAAAGAAAAGAGAAGAGAATATCTAAAAATGATTAAATAGATAACAAGAAAATGAAGAAGTAAAAATTGAAAAAAATATTTCCAGCTTCCTCCAAAGACCTAATTCTCAAGATCTCTTTTCAATAAGAAATATCTGATTGAAATATTATTTCTTTTTCTAATTATCTGAGAAACTTATCTATTCTTGATCTTGATTTTCTTCTTATATACTGTTTAAAGAGACTTATTACCTAGTAAAAACCTTTACTTCCAAGATATACTTGATCCCAATTTTCTTTGAGCAGTGATTTTTTATCCACTTGTGATAAGGAGGTGATTTATTATAGACCTCAGATTCTTATATAATCTAATAGAAACTAGATTATATTATTTCAATATAATATCTTTCAGCAGCTATGCCTAATTAAAGGAATTTTACTGGTATATATCTTTTATTACCCAAAAGGTCTGATTCTTTAATAATTCTTTTGCCTTATAATGATTGGAAGATCTCAAAAGCAATGTGTATTCTTATCGATTATAGTATTCTTCAACAATTTCTGGGAAAATATATTTTTGACTGTAATTAAAGAGTTGAAGCTTAATATTGACTAGAAACCATTCAATCTTATTGCCTAACTGGGATAAAAAGAAGACCTTGGGTTTTGAACTTTGCCTAAACAAAATGATAGAAAAGAAAGACTTTCGCTTGAACAAATACTGTAACAACTTTTTAATTGCTTGGGGACTTGGCTTATATCTTATTGATTTAATGGAACTTGGTCTATAGGTTAATCCAATTGAAAAAATGTGTGGACATGAGATACCAATCAATTTTTTCAATCATCAATAACATTATCAGAACATATGAGGTAATTAGTAGAGGCTTATTTATATTCAGTTACTAATGTATTTCATGTCAATCAATCTAAAATCTAGTTACATTGTGCTATTAAAAATTCACATCAGGAAATTTTTTAGATAAAAATCTCTAGAGATCTTTGGACGTAAATCTCTGAAAAACTTCTGGCATTGTTAGAAGTCTCCAGCGTAAAAGTTATATGTATAATTTCCAAAAATAATCGAAAAATTTTTTAAAAATCTCTGGAGATTATATTAAAAATTTTTAATATAATCTCTAGAGAATTTCAAAGATTTTTAAATATAATAAAATACGTTTACATTAAACTATATACAAATATTATTAAAAATTGTATTACAAATATTTATTTATATTTAAATATGATTTATTAAATTTATTTTGCATTACATATTTATTCTTTTATTAAGCTCATTACTGAAAGATGCCTCTTTAATGATAAATTTTCAATATTTAACGCCGAATCATTTTTGTTATTTTCAGTTACCTTTGGAGATTTTAGAACTTCTATTTCACTATTATCACTCATTGGTTTATAATTGGATTCATCTTTGTCACTAGAATCTCCTTCCGTGAATCTGATTTCTCTTATAATTTTTTCCTAAAAATATATATTTGTAAATATTTTACATTTCCAAAGACATTCGAAGAACTTCGAAGCTTACCTTATATTTCTTAATTTTTACTTTTAGAACTGCTTCATTTATAATAATTATTTCATTATGCGGATTTAAAACAGATTGACAAATTGCGATAACAAATGCCATTTGTTCGATGGAGAAGTCTCCTCTAGACCTAACTTTTTCAAGAATGTGTACCATTATGCTCTAATTCTCTCCTTCTAGAAGTTTGTGAAAATTATTGTAACATTTGGTTGTATTGTATAACTGCTTTCATGTTATAATTTCAGTGGTTGATGCACTGGTGTTGATTATATCAAGTGATCCTTCACAAAAAACTGAAAACATGGCATCACAAACCTTCGAAGCTGTAGTTCCACAAATAGATCTGTATTGCTTGATGAGCTATTAAATAAAATTAGAGCATTAATAATTTAAAATAAATACATATGATTTATTGAATTTACTTCTTGACGAATATGCTTTTCATAATATATTTTACATCATTTTCTTGAAAGTTCTTCGTAGAACTCTGAATGTTCCCTTTGGAAAAATTTCTCAGTTTGCTTGCGAAAGTCTTTAAATTCTATGTATATTTTTTCTTTAAACAATTCTTTTGCAATTCCCTTGATTGTTTTCTAATAAAATAACAAATATATTATTGAAGTTTTCCAACTTATAACTTGTATCAATAAATTTTTGTTCTATAATTAAGTATGTACTTACATAAATTTCATTTTTGAGGTGGGTGACCTTTTTCTCTATACTTTTTTACTATTCTAGCAACTGATCCATTTTCTTATGGAGGGCTTTGTTGGACTTCAAAATTCTCTCAAGAAACCTATCATGATCTAAACAAATAGTTAGTATTTATTTATATATATATTGTATTCTTTTAATATATCTGAAGTTTCTTCATACATTTAAGCTAGGCGTGACATAGTTTTATGGGTACTTCCGGAGGTTCATGAATGCTTGTGAGGAATATCTATATCTACATCGAGTGGAGGCATTTTTCTTAGGGTTTCAATATGGCCATGAGACTTAGAAGAACTTGATGTCACTTCAGAGACCTGCGAAGAACTTATATTTCATTTTTTTTTTCACCAGAAGTTTTATAAGAAATAATGTTTTGAAACATGTTATGTATTTCTTGTCTTTTATTTGACATTAAGGAAATTGTAAAGAACCTTAGAGGCTTATATAACACAAATCCCAAGAAATT
>CAJVPT010003025.1:0-16154 GCA_910592055.1 Acaulospora colombiana
AAGGACTTTGGTTATAAATCATTTCTTTGATGCTTTTTTCAAATACTGACTTGGGGTTGGGTATTTTTAGATCTCATGTTTTTCTAGTAGACTTTCTTGTATTGAGGTATGATATTATATATATTTCTTCTATTTCTCTTTTAAGGATACAGTTATCATTTAGTATTATGCCTTTCGAACATCCCAAACATTTTTTAATATTGATCTCCTGATAATTTTTGGAGTTATAACTGGTAATGTGCTCTACTATTGTGACATTTTCCTTTTTTTCTTGTCTTACTTTTCCCCAAGTTACTTATTTCTTTTATTTCTCATCACTATCTACAATTTTTTCTGCTTGTCTCGATTAGGGTCTATTTTTGAGTATTCTGGTTTCTATTTCATATAATTTTCTTTCCCAAATCTTATAAGCTGCTTTAATTGTTCTTCTGAAAGATTTTTGACTATAATTTGAAACCATTCTGGTATAGGTTCTTTGCTTGTATCTTGTAGGAGCTGAAGAATTTGCCAGTCTCTTATTTTTGTGATTTCCTGATTGATTAGCTGATCCAAGTACATCAGCAGATTGTTTCTAGGTGATGATATAGCTTTTTTGTATTCTTCTGGTACTAAATATTCTCTGATCCAAAAGTTTTCCTTTTTTCATTCAAAGATATCTTGCTATTTTCAACTATGAAATGTTATTTCCATATCTTTAACAATTTTGGTTACTTGAAGTAGAAAGTTTCCTTTGTCTGTTAGATGGTTTAAAGATTTGCAGGTTAATAAATTGGGTGATTTCCAATTTTTATCTATATATATTTGAGTCTAATTATTGTTGTGATTCCTACTGGTCCGGGATAATTTAGTCTATCGCAAAGTCCTGTTACTTGAATTTTTCTTTGTAATATCCAAAAACTTTTCAAGTTATGGATCTTTGGATAGTAGATTATGCTATTGGGCATTGATCTGCATAAACTATTCTTATTCTTGAAAAGTTTTCTATATGTTGTTGTTAAGGTGTTGCATATTTTCTAGAACAATATACTATATTGCATTCTAAATTCTATCCTAGGTATTAAAACTCTATTCAAAATATAGAGGGCTTGTTTGTTTGTCACCTTTTTATATTTAAGAACTCTTGTTATAATATTGACTTCTTTAAGTACACATTCTTTAAGCTCAATTGCAGTTTTTTGATTACCCATCCAGATTCCTAAGAATTTAGCCTATTATGTTCTTTCAAGTTCTTTAACTATTTCTTCTTCAGTACTTGCCTTCATCTCTTCTGAATAGCAGTTAGGATTATTAATAGTGACTAAGATGGATTTGTCATCATTTATTTAAGAATTATTAGCTATGTAAAAGATTTTTGCAATTTTCAGAATCTTTTCCATGTCCTTCTTAGATCTTGCTATCCATGTTGTGTTATCCATAAAGATTATAACTGCATGTGTTGATTCTAATCTTCTTATGGTCTGTTTTTTAAGGTCAGGATTCCATGTAACTGACATTTTATATCCTCTTTATATATCATTCTGGATTTTACATAAAAGGGGTTGTAAAAAATTCTCCATAGTAGAGGTGAGATGGTTTCCCCTTGATCAATTCCATCTCCAGTTACTATTGATTCTGTGAGGTTATTTTCAAATATGACTTAAATTTCTCTGTTTTGAAAAAGATTTAGTATGATCTTTATAAAATCTTTTGAAGCTTTGATTCTTTTCATTACTTTTATCAGCATGTCTAAACTAATTGTATCATATAATTTTATAGTATTTTGAAAAAGTATCTATAGTTCTTTTTTGTTCTCTCTGTTATTTTCACAGATATTGTTGAGAATTTAAATTGATTCTGCTGTACTTTCTTCTGGCAGTCCTACATAGTTCGGTCCTCTAAGAATATTATTGTTTTTGCAAATATTTTCCATTCTGTTGATGAGAATTTTGGTGAAATATTTTCTTGTAACTTCTAAAAATACAATAGGTCTAGTGTTTGAGAGTTTACAGTCTCACAGTTTGGATTTTTCTATTGAATATATATGGCTCTATTTCCAGTATTTCAGAGTGACTTTCTATTTTAAGAAATTATTCGGCATTCTTTTCAAGAAGTCTTTTTCTTCTTGGCTTAATTTCTTTAACATTTCATAGCTAATTTGAGATTTTCCTAGAGCTTTGTTATTGGGAAGCGCTTTCAATATTTCATCTAATTCTTCTTGTGAGATTGGCTTGAGTAGTTCATTGTACCAAGATATTTGAACATATTCTCTTGATTTATACTCTTCTTTCCAATCTTCTGGTAAACTGTCATAGCTAGCTTTTCTTTTTTTGAAGACTTCACAATGGTACCTTCTTATTTCCTTTCTAATTTTATCTTTTTGAGTTATAATGTATTCATTATCTCCTAACTTAATCTTAATCCTATCTAGTATTATTTTACTTTTAGTTCAGTTAATTAGAGAGTTGACCATCCATCTTTGATTATTCTCAAGTTATTACATCTTTGTTCCAAAGTAGTTTTAATACTATTTCTTATTTTTTTCATTTCCAGTCTTTGATATATAAATTTAAGACCTTCTATAGTATCTTGGATATCTTTTTTCAAAGATTTCCATGATATGTTAGAGATATTATATTGAATACAATAGTTCTCGATCTGATGATTTGGATTATAAGTATTATTATGGTTTTCTATAACTAAGCTGAGAACCTGTAGCTTATCTATTTCTTTTGATGTCTCTGCTTTATTGTTAAGTTTTTTTAGTTATAGAACTGTTTTGTAACTAATGAATTCAGTATTGTGCTTATAGTGCTTTTCTTCTGCTTGGGATATTTTTTTAGTTGCTAGCTTATTAAAGACTGCTTTATATACAATTTCTCAAAAGTATTTCACAGTTTGTTTGCTTAATCCTTCCTTTCATCTAAATTGGATTCTTCTTGTAACAATAGTTCTAGTGATGTTTTAAATTTATGGTTTACATTTTCATTAAATGTTTGCCATTGTGATAAAGATATATCCTTTATATCAATTCTCCTTTGTATACTTATAGAAGGTTGTGTGATTCTGCTTCTTGTGAAAAGGTTTTTGTTATATAAAGTTATTAGGAGCATGGTGTAGTAACTGCCTGTAACATCTTTCATATTTTAGTTATCAAATCAGAGTAGTGGATAACTTGTTAGACTATAAGAGATCCAAATATAATCTATTCTACTACTACTTGTTAGATTTTTTCTTGTTGGGGTTTTTTCTTTGCCTTCCTATATGACTTGTATATCTATAAAGTCCCATTTATAAAGAAAGTTGAATAGTGGGATTTCAGATCACTATGATAATCTGAAGCTTGCTTTTGAGAAGAACTTTTTATCTTTTGATAGGTTGTAGGCTATATTAAAATCTCCCATTACTATCATATAGAAGCCTTGTTCATATTTATTTTTAATAAGACTAGTTATCTTATTCTGTATCATTTTGCATCTTGGTTTGTCTGAAAAAATATAGATCAGTATAATACAAATCTTTTTTCTTTTCATAAGCATGTTGACAACAATAATATATCCTTCTTCTTTCTCTACTGATGTAATATTTTTTTTCAGATCTCTTCTGATTAAAAGACTAACTTCTGCTCTAAATGGTATATCTTTGTTGGTACTATGGAAGTGTTTATAGTCTTTCTGATTATTGAAAGCTCATTGTGCATTAGCTTCTATCAATTTTGTTTCATATAACCTCAGTATAACTATTCCTTGTTCTAATATTTCTTCAACTAGGTTTTGTTGCTTTGTTTTATCTGTAATTCCTCTAACATTGTGTGTACTTAATCTGATCATCTTTTTACTTATCTCATTCTCATCTTTGGTTTTTCCTATTAGTTTATATCTATTATTGTTAAAAATTTTTTTCCATTCTTCCTGTATAAATATTACGATATTTATATTTCTCTCCTTTTCTATTCTATAACTATTTTTTAAAGTTTGTTTATTACCCATATTTATGGTTTTTGATGAGGAAGCAATAGACTATTGCTCCTCTTGATTACTATCAAGAACTGGTGTGTCTTTAGGAGCAGTTTGCTCCCTTGTTACTGGATCTTGATCTTCTGAAGCCTATTTGTCCCTCTAGAATGTCTATTCTAGCATGTAGTCTTTTTAGGTTGACTAGAATATTCATTAAAGAATTTTGTATACTTTCTATTTCAGGTTTTATATTGACTTCAGAAGATCTATTTTTATAGATTTGTTGATTTCTAATTGATGCTCTATTGTTTCCTGTTGCAAAATATTCTTCTCTATTGTTTTTTTTATACCTTATTCTATTATTGCTTCACTGCCTGATCTGTCTCAAATTTCTGAACCTATAATAACTTGCTGGATTAGAAATAGACTCTGTTAATTCATTATTTGATTGTGAGTCAAGTATTGATTCATTGTCTATTTCTATATTTCTGAACCTGAATCTTGTATTTCTATCTTCATCTTTATAATTTTATTTTTATTTTTATTTTTTATTTTAAATCACAACTGGTATTAGATGCGAGTAGTTTTATTAAGAATTAACTTAACATCATAGATAATGAAATCCTGGGTATCACATCAATCATCTCATATAAACTATATATTTTCTATATACATGCAGATTAATGATAACCTATCGTGGTTTTCTCTAGATGGACCCACTAACCACTCTGTAAGTGGAGCTGATCCAGCTAGGGGCCGGATGGTTAATACACAGTCATCGACGGTGAAACAGGCTAAGTTTAATATTGAGCTTTTATAAATTTTTTTAATTATATTTACTAAACTAGTCTATATAGTATGAACTTGATGGGATTTAATTTACCCTCCAATACTCCCAGATATTATTCGCTCAGACCTTAGAAGGGGGCACTTTACCTTCTTTGTCACTACCTGTGGCATCGGATCAGTCCCATTTGACTGATTTTCATTTAAGCGGAGTACCATATTGAGATATCCTGAGCTAAAAGGGCGGGGGTCCTGGAGACTGCCAGGGCAGGAGGTCTTGTGAAGTATTTATAGTGAGTTAGACCAGAAGCCTTTCTTCATGCAATCCTTCCAGTAGTACAACCGTAGATCTCAGCTCCTGATCGATGGAAGGCCAGAAATCCCATCTTCATGTAGTCTAATTTGATTAAAGCTTGTTCCGGATGATTGGGTACGACTTTCACATGATAACCAGTAAACCTGATCAGAAGGGTAATTTTGATTTTTGGTCCTTAAGTAGTATTGAACTACGGACCTTGTGATTATGACCTGGGAGCATTACTACTGTGCTATTGATCCACAGGTATATGATTTCATTTTTTTGTTTTTTATTAAATATTATTATATATATATATATACTATATATATATATATTTTAAACTACAACTAGTATTAAATATTAACCAAAAATAGGCTAGTAAGCTTAACAATAATTATTGAAATAGTATTAAAAACAAAATTAATCCACTTATGTGACCACTTATAACATAATACAACTATATAACAATAATATTAATTTATGTATATAAACTATTATGAATAAAGCAAAACAAATACTTCAGATAGACCTGTGGGTCAATAGTACAGTGGTAGTGCTCCCAGGTCACAATTACAAGGTCTGTAGTTCAATACCACTTAAGGACCAAAAATCAAAATTACTCTTCAAATCAGGTTTACTGGTTATCCTGTGAAAGTCATACCCAATCATCCAGAACAAACTTTAATCATGTTAGGCTATATGAAGATAGAACTTCTGGCTTTCTATTGATCAGGAGTTGAGATCTACAGTCATACTACCAGAAGGATTGCATGAAGAAAGGCTTCTGGTCTAATCCACCTTAAACGCCCCACAAGACCCTCTGCCTTGGCAGTCTCCAGGACTTCCACCCTTCTAGTTCAGGATATCCCAATATGGTGCTCTGCTTAAATAAAAATCAGTCAAATGGGACTGATCAGATGTCACAGGTGGTAACAAAGAAGGCAAAGTGCCTCCTTCCGAGGTCTGAGTGAATAATATCTGGGAGTATTGAAGGGTAAATTAAATCCTATTAGATACATACTATACAGACTAGTTTAGTGAATATAATTAAAAATTTATAAAAAAGCTCAATATTAAACTTAGCCTGTTTTGCCGTCGATGACTGTGTATTAACTGTCCGGTCCCTAGCTAGATCTCTCCATTCACAGAGTGGTTAGTGGATCTACTTAGAGAAAATCACGATAGATTATTATTAATCTGCATATATATAGAAAATATATAGTTTATATGAGATGATTAATGTGATGCCCAGGCTTTCATTATCTACAATGTTAAGTTAATTTTTAATAAAAGTGCTCGCATCTAATACCAGTTGTGGTTTAAAAAAAAAAAAAAAAAAATATACTTCAGATAGTAAACAAAAGAGAAGAATATATTATTGATATACTAGTTCTATTAGCAAAGAAGTATAATAAAATGAATCAGCTATGAGTAATGATGGATCCTTAAAGTATTTAGCATATAAAATTTTGCAGATCACTTATGTCCCTTTTTAAGGAATAAAATTCTTAGCTCTTCACTTTAATAGGGACAAAAGTTAAGAAATGCTATAAATTAATAATTTGAATAATAGAAAACAAATGTGAATAGTTTTTTTATAATTATTTATTGAAAATTTAATGTTTCCTAATGAGGCATATTTGATTTTTGTCCCTATTTCCCTTTTTAAAAATCCATATTTAGTTATAGGCTATATAACAAATTATTCAACAAAAAGACACAAATCTTCACAATAATATAATGACAGCTGCTCTAGAAATATACACCATATTGAATAACATTATTGCTAGAATTCTAGGAATAAACAAAACAATATTCTATAAAAAATGAATCCTTATATAATATATTACTTATTTCTGATATAATAGAAAGAGAAAGGAGAAGAATATATTTCAATCCTATATAAAAGATAGATATCTAGATATAATTAAGAAAAAGCTATTAAGAATGAAATCCACTTCAATGAAGATTACTACTGAGTTAGAAAATGAATTAACATTGGATAATGAAATAACAATAATGGATGGTTAAGAACAAAAGGAGATAAAAGCAAAAACACTTAAAGGTAAAATTCAAGACTATAATATAATCGAGTATAGCTACTATGTAACAGGAAACAGACAAGCAGCCCTATTACTAAATCCTTACTTTGTAAACAAGAAGGGTAAATATAAAGTAGAAGCAATGATAGCCAATATTCCAGGAAATAATAAAGAAGAGACCAAAGTATACTTGAGTAGTATACTGAAATTACCATGAAATAAATGTAACTTTTTTCAAAGAAATTTATTAATGAAAATGAATGGTTAAGCTTTCACCTGGAGGAAGAAGATTTTCTCAAATATCTAGAAGAAATAAATAGAAAAGAAGAGGTCTTCTATTTACAATAGCTTGAAAACAAAATCAATAATCAAATACAAAATACAGAGATATTAGACAAGAAGATCTTTCAATCAATGAAAAAAGGGGAAGAAAAGATATATGACATGTTAGATTAATAAATGTAGAACACAAAACTCCTCGTCACCTCATAAAAGAATATTTAAAAAGATATAGAAAGGTTTGAAACATATATATTTATAAGATTAAAACAAAAATAAGGGTTAAGACTTATATCAAATGACATAGTCACTGAAAAATAAATCCAGAAACCTTATAGATAACATTCCTAGGAACAGAAACTACTAGGGCTATCTTTTTCAAGAAAGAATTAATAGATAAAGAAATTAATGTTATCCTAATGAAATGGAACCAAAACTCTGCAAGGTTGCTAGGTACTAATAAGATCTACTCAAGTCTGATAGCCAAAGTACTCAATAGTATAGAAGCAAAGGCATATTATACCTCAAGAAACCCTATATACTGAAAAACAAAACTTTACAATTATATGCTTTCCAACAAAAGAAGCTCTCAACAAAGTCTATAAACAATATATTGTCTTACAAGGGCTACGTTTATAATAGAGTATAAAGAATATATTAGTAAAAAGTAAAAAGACTCCAGAAATAGAAAGAAAAAGAGCCAAGGTACAAAAAAAAAAGTTGAAATAGACAATGAGATATTCATGGACTTACTATCTAATAATAAATTAATAAGCTCATTTTCCTTATCTGATAAGAGTCATCTGTAGTAAGAAAGTCACTTCAAGAGATCCATCTTCATAAAGTCAAAGAAGATCTTATAAAATCCAAACTGGAAGTATAAAACAAAGAAAAAATGAAAGATACAAGAATTCAGTCATAGGAAGTAATAAAAAACCTATTGGAAACCTAAGGTATAACCAATATAGCAGCTTTAATAAAAATGAGTCAAATATAGAAATAGAAAATAAGAAAGATCCACTATACTATATCTTAGCCAGCTTAGAAAAACTAAGTGATCAAATAGTCAGATTAGAAGATAGAATAATCATCAATAGACAAACAAGATATGATGAAAGAGGAGCAAATTGCTCCTAAAAAGGTATACCAGTTATTCAAAATCACAAGAGAAAAAATGAGCTTAGTTTATTTTCAGCAGAAATCTCAAAAAAAGACAAACATCAACAAAAAATATAATATATAATTAGATAATTTAGATCTAGAAATATTTCTACAAAATAAAAAACTGACTTTCTAAACAAAAAAGGAAAAGGTAAAGGCAAACAAAATAATAATAGAGAAAAAGAAATTAATATGGAAAAAAAAATGATAAGAATAGACACATATAAAATTAGAAGTATTACTAACAAAATTAACTAATACAGTCTTATAGAAGAAATGAGGGAACAAGGTATAGGCATAATGAAGCTATGTAAGACTAAGTTAATACATAGTAATGCAAATGGGCCTTCAATAATCAGAAAGAGTATAAACACTTTCACAGTACTAATAAAGATACCCTATATGATACAGAAGTGAGTCTACTAATAAGAAAAGATCTTGAAAAACAAGTGGCATTAGTAGATGAAGCAGATAGCTATATGATTGCCATAAATCTATTAACAAGAAAAAATAAAATTTGTATTATACATATTTATATTTCATCAGATAAATACAGACACAAGAAGGTGCAAAACAACTTAATAAGTTTTATCAGAAAAAAACATGGACATAGTTTTCATACAATCATAATAGGTAATTTCAATGTAGCATACAATCCATCAGAGAATAGAATATTCTTCTTTAGAGCATGTTTTAGACCTTCTTGATACCTAGAGATCTTTCTATTCAACTTTCTTGATGAATAAGGCTTTTTAGATATACAAGCAATATGGGAGGGAAAAGACAAAACTCCTACAAGACAAGATATCACAAATAGTAGTAGAATAGATTTCATTTGGATGTTATAGAGCTTGGCAAAATATATAATTCTACAATTCAACAATCAAGACATAAAAGAGATTATTGAAAGTAATCATACTATACTACTGATAATATTATAAGATGATAATCTATTTACAAGAAACAAGACCATTAGATACTGCACAACAACCAAAACATGAAAAATCGATCTAAAAGAAACATCTTCTAAACAATGGCAAACCTTTCAAAAAAGTTTGAACTATAAGCTCAAAACCTTATTGAAGTCAGTACTTAATAAGGAACCTAATGAAGGTAAAAAAAAACTTCAAGCTAATAAAAGTTAAAAGCCTTCAAAAATCTAATTTGTAGTGTAGCCTTTAATAAACTAGTAACCAAAAACAGACCTCAAATAAGAAAAGATAATATAAATATAATTCAGAATTTATATAGTATAGAAAGACTCTTCAATTAAAAACAATTTTTAAGAAAGCAAAGGCATCAAAAGAAATAGCAAAAGTGTAGGAACTTAGCATAGCTATTGAGAAACATAATGCTACCCATAATCCACATTACCAAATTGAAGACTATTGCATTCAATTTAGTATTCTAACATTCTCTAGATATTCTTGAAAAAAGATATCCAATATACAATAGAGGGGTTTAAGTTTATATGTCAAAACTTAGAAGGCAAAAAGATAAGAGAAAAAATTAGATCAGCATTAGAACAAAGATATGATAATCTCAAATACAATCAAAAGAAGATAGTAAGTTTACTAACAAATAAAGAAAAATGTAAAATAATACTTTATTGGATCAAGATCAACAAAAATGGTATGGAATACATCATAATGAACAAAAAAAAGATTGAAAAAGAAATAAGATGATATCATTAAGAGACTTTCAAAAAGTGTGATGCCAACTTTGATAATCTTATTGAAGAGTGGAAAAGAGAATATGCCTCAAATAGTATATCCAAGATACAGGATACAATACTCTTCTAGAGCCAATCATACATGAGGAATTAGAAGAAACACTTTATGTATTTCCAAATAACAAAGCTCCAGAAAAGTTTCAAATTAGCTACAAAATACTGAATAAATTAGAGTAAGAAAGAAAAGAATATCTATAAAAATACCAAATACCTTCTTAAAATGGGAAGTTATATCTATATGTTAAAAACAAAGCTATATATATCCAATAGTTAAACCAAAACCATGTGGATATGAATTGGCAAACACAAAATCAATTGTATTATTGAAAATTATTAAAAAGTGTTTTATCATAATCCTAACTATTAGAATGGGAAACATCTGCAAGATTAATAATTTTCTCAAAGGTCCCAATTATGCAGGATATAGAAGAAAGTATAGTAGAGCCTATTTAAATTCATAATAATATTTGCAAAGATACAAGAGAAAACAAAAAAGAGCTATGGATATTCTTTCAAGACATAGCCAAGGCATATAACACTATTAGCTTGGAAATATTAACAAAAGTAATGGAAAGAATAAAAGTATTTAAAGGATTTATTAAGATTATGATGAGCCTGTTCTGAAATATAGAGTTCAAAATAATATTTGAAGATGATCTCACAGAATTAATAAGGACAAAAGATGGAATAGATTAAGGAAAACCCATCTTACCACTTGTATGAAAAATCTTCTATAACCCCTTGCTATGTAAAATTCAAAAAAATGAAAAACATGAATATAAAATGGTAGTCTCATGGAACCCTGAACTAAATAGTGACATTACTAAGAGACTAAAATCAAGATATATGGTCATAGCCTTTATAGATAATACTATATAAATAGTAAGGTTCAAAGAAGATATAGAAAAGATCCTAGAAACAGCAAGAATTTTTGCAAAGCAAATGACTCTCATATTAATAGTAGTAAATTAGTAATAGTAACTATCAATAACTCTAACTCCTATTCAGAAGAAGTTTATGCTGGAATTAATAAAGAGGTAATTAAAGAACTAGATAGAGAGAACAAGCAAGATTTCTAGGAATTTGGGCAGGCAATTAGAAAACTACAATAGAACTCAAAGAAAGAGTATTAAAAGAAATCAATATCATCATTAGAGCTCTCAAAAACAAGAAAATAACAGATAAGCAAGCCCTCTACATACTAAATAGAGTATTAATTTCAAGAATAGGATTTAGAATGCAACATAGCATATTGTTCTAGAAAATAGGCAATAACTTAATAGCAGCATATTGCAAACTCTTCAAGAACAAAACTGCTTTGTATAGATCTATCCCTAATAGTATAATTTACTATCTGAAAATATATAATCTCAAAAATATATGGACACTTTAAAAAAAAAACCAAATTATAGGACTCTATAATAGAATAAATAATCAAGGTTCAACAAAACTTATTACAATCATTAGATTGAAACAAGTATAAATTAAATGTTGAGAACCTTACAATCTTTTCTTATGCAAATCCTTGTATCATCCTGATGATAAAAGAAATTCTACATCATAGGTTCTAAAGCTAGCCAAGAATTTAAGAATAATATTTTAGAGTTGAAAGTGGAATGATATATTTGAATAGACTAAAGGCAACAGTTCAATTCAAGAATATTTAACATCTGAAAAATATAAAAAGTTAATACCATCCTTATAAAACAATAGATTAATATATATATATCAGTTAATAAGTCCAAACTCCATAAAGTTTAGAAATTAGAGAATGGTTTAACTTATACAAAATACAAACAAGGGTCCAATCTCAGAATAGTATAATATTCTACAAAGAACCATATCTAAAGAAAGTATAGAAGACTTTATAAAACTCTGGAGAAAGGGATGAGAAGAAAAATGAATGCCACAATATATTAAGCCTAAACCTGGTAGAGACAAAAAAAAAAAACTTGGATAGTTACTTAGAAAGAAAGTCAGTAACTAGTGAAAGAAAAACTAATTTGAGAAAATAGCTAAGATATAGTCACGATTCACCACTTTAATCAATAAAAAATAGAAGATAGTCTAGAAACAGTTCTTACCAAATACTTAGGATATCTCCTAAATAATAGAAAGGGAAATGAATGCAATATAAAAGTAGAATCAGATATTATCTATACAATATCATTTCTAAACTACCAAAAAAATATCAAAAGAGCACAGTCGCTAAAGATTCCTTGTTTCCTACTTGAGCTTGATAGAATAATAATAACAAGTATAGTTTTAAAAACTCAAGACCAAAGAAATAATCAAATTAAAAGAATAGAATATGTATTAATAGGAGACTGGAAGCAAGAAATAATTAAAGACAATGTTAAACAAGAAGTATATCAAGATCATCTACTTAAAATTCTTCAGCATAATTAAGGATTACAGGAAAAGCTGACCTTCTACTCAGATAGATTCTTGATCGATTATGGAAATAAAAATGCAAGAATAAGAGTAGCATGGATACAAATAGGAGTTGGAAAAGAAAATAAATTTTAAACAGGAGTTAAAAACTAGTCCTCATCTACAAGAGCAGAATTAGTGGCACTAGTTACAATAGTTTTAGTAGTCCCAATAGATAGTATGGTAGAAATCTTTACTGATAGTCAAGTCTATATCTCAAAATAAAAAAAACTCAAAAAAGAAGATCCTAAGATAATACACAAAAGATGGCTAAAAGAAAAGAACTGATCATTATAGACAAGAATGCTAAACATTATAAAGAAAAATCATATTCAACTTATTTTAACTAAAGTTAAAGCTTACTCTAATGATTCATAAAATGAAGAAGTAGACTGATTGGCCAAAGAAGCATTAAAGCTTCCAGCAATTGAGTGTAATAACCTCAAATCAAGCAAGATACCTACAATAATATTGTAGCAAAAAGATATAATAGATAGTCCAATTTGACAGTTTATCAAACAAATCAATAAGAAATCAACTGCTTTGTTATAGATACAACAACATATAATAGAGACAAAATGGCACCACCAAGTTCAAAAACATCAAATCTATTTATGGGACCTGACATGGAATAGATTAAAGAATAGCAGTACATGGGATACCTCTTTTAAAGATTCATAAAGAAGAAGTTTTCTGATAAAATTGATCAATGATGAACTACCTATCTTAAGCAAGCTAGTAATAAGAAAATCTGACTTATATAAGCAAGCAAATTGTATAATATGCAATCAGTAAAAGGAGATGATCGAACATTTACTAAAATGTCTTAATTATAAAAATGAGATCCTGGCAGCATAAAAAAAAGAATCTGAAACATTTCTCAAAGAATTTGATAAGTTGTACCAAGATAGAAAAAGAGAAGCAAATGAAAAAGAAATACAACTATCAATTAACAATAAAAGAAAAAAAGGTGAGATAAATAGATGGGCCTCAAAAGTTATAGAAATAGTCTCACAAATGGTTCAAGCACACTCAGTTTTTGTACAGAATTAGTAGAAAATGATATAATTAAAGAAGCTGTTAATTTAAATTGCTATGGTAAGAAGATAGGAACAATAGTAAAAAAATGAATTTTAAAAGTACAAAAGAAGGACTGCAACCAGATTCATAAATAAGTTTGAAATATAAGATATGAAAAAATTATAGAATGAAAACAAGTACAAAAAATTAATAGAAGAGTAAAATACAAGAAGGCTCAAGAAGTAAGAAGACAAGATACTTGACAAGAAGATTCTAATCATGAAATTACAAAGTAAAGAAAAGATGAAAGAGAAAGTAAAAACAAAAATCTTGTAGAAATTATAAGAAATGAGATTAAGTATGAGACAAAATGGTTGAGTTTTTATCCTTGTCAGAATCTCGGAAAGTAATCTGCAGGTAATGAAGTTAAAAGTTAGAAGAGTTTCTATCTGAACTGCTAATAGAGTGATAAATCACTTCCAAAGTTGCACTAAAAGTTTTGAATAAAAACTTTAATGAGTGAGTTAGTTAGAGATTTAGCTTTAGCATCATATATACTGTATAATGTATAGCCTACAACTGTTTAATAAAACACATATAACTGATTTGATAGAGAGTAAAAAAAAAAGTATTAAATATTAATCTCTTTCTGCTGATCCACTGATCATATACAAAAAAGATGTTTGCAAGAAGTTTTAATACTTCTATGTTAATAGAGTCTTATTACTCTTTTTAAATCAACTCTAAAAGTTCTATCAAAACTCTTTCAACTTCTCTTTTTCTTGTTTACAATCTCCTTTGGACAAACTGGACTCTTGTAACCTACAAATTTCAGCTTCCACCTTTACTATCAATGGCAAGAAAGTTCCTAAAGAGAAAAGAATCAACAGTAAAGTATCTCTCACTCTCAGCTATAGTAAAGATAATTGAGATTATAATTCAGCCAAAGGACTCACTTCTCTATTTTTTGACTAATGTTGTGGCCTCTTAGAACTACCTTTTTCACAGCTTTTTGGGAAATTTTGTCTATTCCAGCTTGATCCTAAAATTTTAAGTAGTATGGATCTCACCAATTCTGATTGACTGACACAAAATATGTTGAACAAAATTGATAAATAAGCTTTTATTGATCATCTTACATGTCTAAATGCATTTCCTTAGCTCCATAAGAACCTAAGGTTTACCATAAGTCATATGATCTGGTACGGATGAATATAGGATATGTTATTGACAAATCATTGGATATAAGAAAGAGACTATTCAACCATAGTAAAGGTCATAAGATACTCAATTGATCTTTTTTCAAGTCAAAACCACCTATATTCTGATTGTATATCAGATAGATCCCAATCTCTATTACCCAGAAAGTCTAAATCGAAGAAAGTATGGAGCTATCAAGGATACTTAGTAATAAAGCTTGTGTGCAAAGCAATCTAGGAAGTTTTCATTCTATCTTTAAAAAATCTCAAACTGAAAGATTGAAATATTAATGCTACTATACTAATCAAAACTTGAGTCCAAAAATGTTAGCAGTAATATATAAGTCAGTTAGATAATCTGAAAGATTCTCATTAATTGTTAACATTAATGGTCCCTAGCAGAATATGTCTATTGTGAGGCTAGGTGCTATTCTTCTTATAAGAAATTAAATTTGAAATAAGATGTATAGATGAATATGTATACTTATATTTAGATGAAAATATATTTAATTAATGATATGCTGAAAGACTTTCAAGTTACTTATATAAATAATAATATATCAACTAGACCTTTTTGATTACTTCCTTTCTATAAGCCTTAAAACTATAAAGTTTCTTTTGACAGCCTCCACCTTATCTCCATAAAGACTTAGTGAAAGTTTCTTCTTCCAGATCTCTCTACAGGGGAAACTAGAACAAGACAAACATATGCCTAAAAATAGGACTAGTATCCTTTCAAGAAGACACATAAATGATCAATTTAATTTTTATTTTCTTTTATTTTTATTTTATAACACCAACACACTCTAGGGATGCTGTTTTTTTTTTGATAAAAAAAAGAACAATAGATCTCGAAATAACTTTAAAAATAGTTTTAGCTTATTATTATATTTATTGATCCCAAATATACATCCATACACCTGTATTTAGCATAATATATACATATAATTTGAAAATCAATAAAGTCAGGCATGAGCCTATCAAAAAAAAAAAAAAAGTATTAAATATAGTATGAGCTCTTTATTAAGAATTAACTTAATATTAATAAATAATAAAATCTATAATGTGATATCAATTATCTCATACAAATGATATATATATATATATATATATATATATATATATTTTAAAACACTGGCTCATCCTGCACCTCTCCGATCACTTTATTAATAAAAAATCATATTTAGGAACAATTGGGATGAATATTTCCCCATACTGTCTAAGGATTTACAGATCATTAGAGAGAAAATAGTACAAAGGGCTATCTATTTA
>CAJVPT010003026.1:0-16151 GCA_910592055.1 Acaulospora colombiana
GAAAGTATATGTAACGCATATAATCAATAAAATGGGCGACGTTGTGTGTTTTAAAAAAAAAAAAAAAAAAAAAAAAAAAAAACTTAAACTTTTAATCTATAATGCCTCAACAATTATCACTTGAAAAACATGTACATATAAGTGTTTTACTTAAATAAGGTTATATAAGTCATCAAATTGTCTCTTGGGAAAAAGTTACACATTTAACTGTTAATAGATTACATCAAATAATAAAATTAATAGGTAGTTTACAGAATAAATCTAAATCGGGTGACTACAATACTTTTTTAAAATATTTGAAAGAAGAATTGTATACTATATCTTAATTGATAAATGTTTAACAGTTGTTAATATTCAAAAAAAACTTAAAACTGAAGAAAAAGTTGGTGTTTCAATTGAAACTATATATCAAATACTTAAAAAAAATAGATTTAAGTTTAAAGTTAAGAGTAAAAAACTATTTTTTAAAAAAAAGTACATGCAAAAACAATTAAAATTTGTTAAATAATATAAAGATTGGATTATCAAAGATTGGAAAAAAGTAGTTTGATCTGATGAATATAAATTTATGCTTTATAATTCAAATAATAAATAATATTGTTGGAAAAAATCTAATGAGCCTTTAAATGAATGACATATTAAATCAATAGTTAAATTTGGTTGGGGAAATATAATGGTTTGGAGTTATTTTTGTTCACAAGGAATTGAAAATCTTTGTCACATTAGTAAAAATATGGATAATAAACTTAATTATCAAATACTTGAAGAGAATTTTCTAGAAACACTTGAATGGTATAATATAAACAAAATAATATTATCTTTCAATAAAATAATGATCCCAAACATACTTCAAAACTTGCTAGAGCCTGGATTGATAATAATAATATTAATATTCTTGAATAGCCTGCCCAGTTATCTGATCTTAATCCAATAGAGCATCTTTGGAGTGAAGTTAAATATCAATTATGTATATCTTCTAAACAAATTATGAGTAAAAAAGATTTATGGAATAAATTATAAAATATTTTTTTTTTTAACTGGGTGGCTTACACCTTGTTTATTAGATATTGTTGTGAGTATGTACAAATTTATTTTATACAAATTTAACTCTCTAGCTACCTAATTAAACTCACTAAAGATAGACCTACTATGTGGCTTATTGCCAAGTACTGGTATATACTTGACTAAGGCTCTACCTGTTTCATAAAAATTTGTTTTAAAGAAATATATTGTGTTCCAGTTGATCCAGTGTTGACTAAAGTGTTTCATAATTTTGTTGATTCCTGGAATATATAACTTGTGCGTAGTAATTCTTCTTTCTAGTGTTTTCTATTTTTTTTTGTCTTTTTTGGTTATATTTTGATTTGTTTCCCATCATGAAAAGAGCTGACATCTCAGTTGCCATTTGTCTTGAAGAGTGGTTAGAAATTTGTCTATGATATTTTTGAGGATTTCTTTTTAATTTTCTGTTGTTGTATGCTCTTTTATGATTTTCAAAAGATCTTTTGTAAGTGTCTCCCTTGCGATATAGTTTCTTTTCTCAGAAGTCCATTCCCTTTCCATTTTTTTTAATTTGTTGTTTAATATTTTTTGGGAGGTTAGTTGTTTTCTGCTGCTGATTTCCTCATTGATTATTTGGAGAAGTTTTTTGAAGATGTTTGTGCCATTGCCTTTGCATATCATTGCATGGGTGTTTGCTTCAATGTGCTAACAATTGATACAAAGGTTGTCTTTATATGTTGTTGTTGCCCTTCTGTATAACTTGTCTTTGGTTGGGAGTTCTAAGTTCCATAGTCTAAGTCTAAAAGATCTAGTATTGTGATCCAGTTTGTTAGTTGTATCCATTGTTATTTGAGATGGGGGTTTGTGGATCATTGATTCTGCCCATACTATACTCTGTAGTGTGTTGCTGTTTGTTGAAATTAGATTTCGGTTTAGCATTCTCCAACTGAAGATGTGCCTTGCTTTAATGAGGTTCCTTGCTGTCTTTGATATTGTGTTGTCTAAGACTTGTCCATTCCATTCTTGGATCCATGGGCTCTGACTATTTTTTATAGGAATGAAATTTATTTCTGAGGCTTTGCCTGTGATGGTTGCCTTTTTGGCAAGCATGTCTGCCTTATCCTTGTCTGGATCATTGTTGTGTGCTTTAATTTTTTTCCATATTATGTTGAGTCTTTGTTGTTTGGTAATATGGTTGATTATGTTGATTAGAGTGCTATTTTTGAGTGTTCTGATAGTGATGGGGTTTCCTTGAGCTTTGGAGATGGCATCGAGGGCTACTTGACTGTCACTACATATTGTGATGTTGCTATTTGCTGGGGCAGTCAATAGAAATGATGCAATGATGGCTAATTCGGCTCTTGTGGAGGAAGGGTAGTTACGTATCTTTTCTTTGAAGTTGATTCCTGGAATTTGGGTAATGTGCCATCCAAAACCCATTCTGTGATCTGTGTCCAAGGAGCCATCAGTATATACTGTGATGTTTTTGAGGTTGTGGATTGTTTGTCATATAGTGGTTAGTTCAGTGAGCATACTTTCTGTTGTATCTATGAATTTTTTAATGAGTCTTTTGTTATGTGTTAGAGAATTGTTGTCGATAATAGGAGGTGGTGGAAGTTTGTCATGAACTAGCTTGTCTGAGAGAAGTTTATTGAGGCTATCAGGTGAGATTCTACTACGTTGACAGAGGTTGTTGCTAGGTATGTCTCTGGAGCTAGTTCTGCTTTTATGTACTGGAATGCAGATGAGGCTGTTTTTTTCTTTGAAGAAGATACATTCCCCTTGTTTTTCAAATGTATTTAGGGTGCATCCTTGGTATTCCTGAAGGGGTGAGTTATTGTTGGTGTGTGTATAGTGCTGTAATTTGACAGTATTGTTAGTGATAGCTTTTTTCCTGCAGATGATGCTTTCGTCTGTTTGTATTGTGGCGATCCATTTGATCTTCTGATTGGGTGTTTCTATAGCTAGTCTATGGGTCACATCTTTTATTAACATATATGCTATACAGATTTCGCAGATGCAACGGCAGATGTATACCAGGTCACTATTGAGGGATCTGTATAAACCTCTTATTACATATTTGTCAACAAGTAATTATATATATTTTGAAGTAAATATATCTATATAAGTAGCTATATCTATTTTACCTCTATATATAACTACTACCTATTTGGAAAGATATGCAATTTCTTCTTAATTATTCCCAGAACAATTTTATTTACTGTAAGAGTAGTCTGGTTATCAGGCCATCGAATTTTCTTTATCTTGGACTTCTCGATATTTTAAGTCCTTCAGAGTGGTCCACAGATTTCTTCTCCCACCAAGGCCTCCCGATAGTCAAGTCAGTGAAACCCGGCACAGCCATATACTTGAATTCTTGAACAGATGCCTCAAAGCTAAGGCAGGGAACCAGAATTGTTTTCATTTGATTTACCATTCCTTCCTTCAGCGGTATGCTACCAGTTCAATATCTACTCTTCTTATTACTCTTATCCGATAATGTGGCTATGTCAAGAGATAATTCTATTCAATTTCAGACATTCAGCCTTATTACAATCTATATATAGACTGGCTTGTATTATACAGAAATTCCGGTCGACTGTTGAGACAAGCTATACATGGAGACATCAATTATATACAGTTACACCAATAGATGCAGATCATTACCTGCTTTTCAGAGATTGCCCCTTGAAGGATTTGATCACGGTTCTTGTGATCTGACCTACGGAGTGCTAACCACTGCACTATAGATCCATAGGTCATATAAATAAATTATAAAATATTTGAAATAATATTAAATTAAAAAAATATATTAAGTTAATTGAAACAATGCCAGAAAGAATTAATAATATTATTAAAGCAAAAGGTGAATATATTAAGTGATAATTTTTCTATTAATATATAGCATAGACCAAACACAGTTTCAGTTAATTTTTTTTTTTATTTTTATTAAGTGCAGCAGGTCTACTTTATTAATTTTAGTGCAATACATATTACTTGAATAAATGTTAAACTAATTATTAACTCTTTTTCTTTATGTATTTTTCTATACTAATCTATTAAAAAGCTAATTGATTTTAACAATTCTTTATAGTTTGTTGCTCTCAGCTGGGAACTAACATGCCTAGGTTCCATTAGTACTAATTTGAAAAATGTTAAAAATATTGTGTATTCCTTTTAGAATATTATCTATTGTGTTCTATATGAAGGCTTGCTGTGATCTGTTTGTCATTGTTTTTTCTTTTTTGTGTGTTCTCTATTGCATTTTCTTTCTCTTTCTTTTAATAGATGTTTTATTGATTCTCTATTCTTATTCCCATTATAGCATCCTTTTACATCTATTGAGTTAGATTTTGAAAGCAAGGAATCTAGTATATTGCATAATACTTTTGAAAGTGTCTGGCAGCTTGTCATGTCCCACTATTTCTATGATTAGATTGATTAGGACCTTGTTGATTCCTTCTCTAAAGATGAGTATGTTTAAGTTTTTGATACTAAGCTTAACTTTGTTATATATTATTTGAGAGAATTTTTTGTTTTTTCTATGATATAGTTCTTTGTATATATTTTTATTAATTTCCTCATAAATATTGATGTTGTGATGGGAACAAGTAAAAGGGTGGTCATTATGTTCTGTTTCTTTGCAGCTGTAATACCTGTTTGTTTTGTATATGTTAGGATGTCTATTGTGAAGTTTGTCCATAGTTAGGAGTTCTTGGTTCTATAATTTAATAGAGAAGCTGTGCTGTTGAAAATTCTACTTATCTATTTGTGAGTTGATAAGTTTAGTTGGGTAAAGGAGTATGAAGCTAGTTTTCCAGTCTATTTTATTATGATTGAATCAAGTGGTGAAGGTGTTTCTGTTAAGCTGTTTTCAATTAATTGTGAAGTGTGTTTGTTGAATCGACTTAATAGTCTCTCGGATGTTTTGTATAATCTCTGTGTTGCCATTGTAGTATAGTTGCAGATGGTTGAGTTTAAGACATGTGTGGTCATGTCTTTTATTAATTATATGCTTATGTTTGCTCAAATATAAACAGTGTACATTATGAATCAGTTCACTTAAGTATCTTATATGATAAACTAGTGTGTTACATATATTAACAAGTATTTTTTTTTTTAATACCCATGGTTAGGCCAGTACTGTGTATTTATTAATTATTAAGAAAATCGATTGAGATACATAGAACAATTGTATTATGGCTAAACTAAAATCTTATACTAACACACTCGTCAATGGCTTTCAATTCTCAAAAGAGTTTCAGCTTCTAAGTGCAATTTTGGAAACAATATTTCACTCCAAACTAAGTTTTGGGTGAAGACTCTCCTAACTTACCTATCATTGCTAGCAGGTTGTCACTACTTATTATCCTCCAAGGAACTGAATTTGAGAAACTACAAAAGGGAAAAGGAAAAATAAAAGAAAAGGAGAATATCTAAAAATATATAAACATACTATATGAAAATGAAAAAAAAAAAAAGAAATTTAAAATTGCTCCATGTCCTCCAAAGGACCTCAGCTAGAAACCTCTTCTCATTAGGAATTAACCCTTCTGGGATATCCTTTTTCTTCCTGACCATCTGAGAAACTTATTCATTTGTGCTCTTGATTATTTTCTTGTAACTGTCTGAGGTACTTATCCCCTACTCAGATCCAGTGTCTTGCTTAATGCTTCCTTTCTTTTGGTCTTGATTTTTTATCCACCTGCACAACACAGAACAGCTAATAGCTATATATTAATAAGTATTGTACATATTATATTTATAATAAATCTATCTATATATGAGTAGTTATATATATATATATATATATATATATATTTTTAATTTGCAGTCAGGTTGGCATGGCGTGTCTTTATTATATATATGCTAGATATTTACAAATTTTTGTGACTTTTACATACTGACTCACTCATTATCAAAAAATTATTTCTTTAAATGCAACCTAGGAAATGATATTTCACTCCTTTACTAATTTGAAATATTTCCTCTAATTAATAAACTCATTTCCTATAGGTCATTACTATAGATTATTCTAAGTTTTATTTGTAGTTAAAAACCAAACCACTTTATTCCATAACAGATCCAATCCTTAATAATCACTGTATACTTCTTTTCTTATTTTTCTTTGATACCTTCTATTCTTAAATTTTCTGGAGATAATAGTACTTCTTTTTGTTCCTATTTAGTTTGTTCGTCAGATCTAGACTTGGGCCTTTTATTTCTTTTGTCCTCTTCTGTAATGTTTTGCTTCTTTTCCCATTCTATTACTTGGGTACAGCAAGTATTTCAGATCTCCTTTTTAAAATTTACTCTCATCTTTTGATAGAGTTTACCAATTATACCTTGTATATTTGTTAATGGAATATTGAGCTGCTCTTTGAGGTACTTCTTCAAAGGGATGGTCTTGCTTTCTTCTATATATCCACAGATAGTATTAAAAAGGCACCTGTTGGATTTCTGGATCTCTTCTAATTATTTGTTTGTCCAGTCACTTATCTTAGGTTGATCTTCTTTCTTCTCTTTTATTTCTTTACTGATAAGTTTATTAAGCTTTTCATTTGTCTTCCTCCATAAGTTCTGAGCTTTTCTAATGGCTGGGCATTCAAAAAGATGTTCTAGTGTCTTTTCTTGAAGTTCACATACTGGGCAAATGATTGTGATATACATATCTGATTTTCTTTTCTTAAGTATCTGTAGGACTAGAAGTTTATTGTGAGTTAAGTTAGTTAGGAAGCTTTTGTCTTTGTTGATTTTGAAAGAGATATCTTAAGTATTGATTGGATTGAACTGGTTGCAAAAAGTCAGCCAGTCTATCATTTTATCATTTTGGATCCAGAGATCCTGGATTCATTTCTGTGTTGTTCAGTCTAGTCCAGTTTTTTTCTTATTGAACATCTTGACGAAATCTCTGGTATCAATTTCTATTGTGTATTCTTCCCATTCTACTATTGTGAGAACTCTTCCTAGCTCTGGTAACTGATGCCAAGTTATTTAGTTCTCCTGTCTGACCTGTTTGACAAGTAAGTCTACTTGATTGTTGAATCTGTTGATTCTGTGGGCTTTGACCTTTAGAATTTCCAGATTCAGGTCTTTCTTCTTTATTAGGTCCTTGATCTTATTTCAAAGTGACCAGTTAGTGATTTTTGTCCATTTTCTTGTAGATATCTCTATTTGTGAACAGATAAATTTCCATACTTTGACTGCAGTGTTGCAGTCAGTGTAAATTGGAACTGTTGTATTTTGGGGAACTGTATACAGTGCAGTGAGAATAGCTAGTATTTCAGCTCTGGTTGCTGATGGCCATGTGAATGCTCTTGCTAAGAACTGTTTAACTATCTTGTCTTTCTATATTATGATCCAAGCTATACACATTTCGAATTCATAATCTGTTATTCTTTTTTATAAGAGCCATCTGTGTAGAAAGTAAGCTGATTAGCCATATTCCTTTTATTATATCTCAAGATGTTCTTTAGTTCATCTCTGTATTCTTCTGTTTGTATGGCTTCTTCTATTAGTGTGATATCCCAGTCTTCTACTAGAATCTCTACTTTGGCTGATTTAGAAGTTGATAGAGCCACTGTTTGCTAAAATGCATTTGTCTGCCAGTCTGTAGGATTTCCTGGCAATAGGATCTGTTTCCTTTTTCTTAGATTATTATATTGATTAAGCTGTGGAAGAAAATGGATCTGTGACATGGTTACTTCTAATGGTTGCTTTTTGCTATTTGGTTGAAGATGAGTATTATTACTAGTAGGATCGTATACTAGTTGATATGGAGTGAAGTAGGTTTTATTGTTTATAAATACAGTCTTTCCCTATGCATCTATTGAAGTATTAGTCTGAACTGCCCAGAAACTCTTCCTTCTATCTGGATGTATTGGAAATGCCTCAGTTTGTATATTATAAACTGTCCATTCAAGTCCGTATAGAGAGTTTCATAGGAGATCTTGATTTGTTGTTGTTTTTTCCTTTACTTTTTTGTACCAGGAGGGAACCGGTCCCTTGTATCTGCTATAAAGGATTTGAACTGCTCTCTATTTCTTAAGTATCATTGTGATGGTATTGATAAGCTGGTCTAAAAATATAATCTTGTATTTTCATAATGATGGAATAGTCTTTTCATATTCTCTATTCTCTTGCAGTATAAATTTGATTGATAAAATACCTCCCTGATAATCGAATATGTTTTTCCATCTCCAACTTTGGAAAATGACTTGTATACTTTTTGTCAGAGCCAGAGTCATAGCTGCCAGGTTTCCTTTCATTAGCTTATAAAAGTTGATAGAATTGCTTAGAATATTACCTGGCTTCCAACATTTGATTTGGCTTTATTTCAGTCTGATTATAGTAGTAATATCAAAGGTCTCGTTATTGTTAAGTTGACAGAAGAGTGCAGGTATATGACTTTCTAGCTGTATTTCCTAGATACTTTTGAGGCTATATATTTCTTTGTTATGAATACAACTGTTTGGGATTGTTCCACAGACCAGGGCCTTGTTCTTGAATACTTTTCTAAATATAGATGTGAGATCATTATATATTTTCTCACTCAGGTGTGTGTATTGTGTTCTATATTCTATTCTTGGAATCAGGATCCTATTAATAATATATTGGACATGTTTTTCTGTCAAATTCTTCTTGGTTATTGCCTGGACTACTGTTCTGATCTCTGATTTTATAAGACTGATAGTGTCCTGGCTTCTTTGTCTTAGTTCTAGCCAGATACCAAGAAATCTGGTCTGGTCTTCCTTATTGATTTCATGGACTATAGTATCCTCTGTTCCAGCCTGAACAGTTTTGGAGACTTGTAAGTTTCAGTTAATAGTAAGGAGGATTGACTTCTCTGTATTGATCTGAAAGTCATTTGCTATATAGAACTTTTTCACTTCTTCCAGGATCTTTTCCATGTCTTTCTTGGATTTTGCAATTCAAGTCGTATCATCTATATAAGCAATTATTGTCTGCCTTAAGAAGAGTTTTATCTTATCTTCAGGTTTACTAAAGTTGGGAGACTATTCTTCTTCTATGGAATAATCTAGATTGCTATTTTTTTGGATCTTACATAGAAGTAGATCGTAGAAAATTCTTTATAATAATAAAGAAATCGTTTCTCCTTGATCTATCCCATTTTCTGCCACTATTGAATTAGATAGTCCATTGAGAGGATGATACTATAGTTTCTGTCTTTGAAGAGATCTATTATAAGCTTCTTAATAGATATAAGAATTCAAATATGATCTATGGCCTTTTCGAGTATATGCAAGGATATTGTGTCATATGCCTTTGCAGTATTTTGAAATAGAATCCATAGTTCATTTTTCTTTTTTCTAACCTCTTCACAAATATTGTTCAGCAAGTGGATAGGCTCTGCTATATGCTCTCCCTGTAGTCCAGCAAAGTTTGATTTTTTTAAGATTTTATATTGCTTGCAAATTGTTAATAATTGATTGATAAGGATCTTGGTAAAGCATTTTCAGACTGTTTCTAAGAGAAAAATAGGTCTTGTATTGCTCAGATCATATTTTCAAGGCTTGGGTTTAGGAATAAAGTAGATATTACTGCTTTTCCATTTCTTCGGTATTCAACCTGTACTTAAAACTTTATTAAAAAGAAGACATAAAATTCTTTTTCCTTTGGTCCCTAAGTGTTTGAGCATTTCGTAACTAATGTATGAGGGGCCAGCAACCTTGTTGTTTGAAAGAGATTACAAAGTAGCTTCAAGCTCATCTACTTTGATTTCTTTTGTTAGAGGTGAATACTATATTGGGTTGATTTATTCTTTGGGTTGATATTCTTTTTTTCAAAAGGAATCCAAATTCTCGAAATTAGTATTTCTCTTTTTGAATGCTTTTTTGTGATATTTTTCGATCTTGTTTCTGATGGTTTGAGGATTGGTAGCAATGTATTCTTTCTAATGATGGGTCCCTAAAGTATTTAGTATATAAAATTTTATAGATCACTTATGTTTCTTTTTGAGGGACAAAATTCATAGCTCTTCACTTTAATAGGAACAAAAGTCAGAAAATACTATAAATCCAATGATTTGGATAATAAAGAATAATTGTGAATAGTTTTTTTATAGTTATTTATTTAAAAATTTTAATATTTCCTAGTGAGGGATATTTGACTTTTGTCCCTGCCTTCCCCTTTAGGGACCCATCTTTAATTCTTTCCCCTTCTGATTTGTAGTTAGCATTTGATCTAATGTAATTCTAAGTTTTTTATGATTTAAGACTGAGCCCAGTATCTGCTTTTGATTGAATTTAAGATCATTATATCTGTTATCTAAAGCCTCCTTAATTTGATTTCCGATATGGAGACTTTCTTTTTTTTTACATATCATTCTAAGGATACATTCTATTTTAGTGATTTTTCTCAATTGCTCTGGGATTTCTTCTTAAGACTAAGAAGGTACTAGTTTTTCGTCAAGAAATTCGTAAGCATCTTGTAGGTTCTAAATGGCTTTCTTTATATTTTCCGTGTCTTCTGTGGCCTTCATATCTCAGTTAATCTGAATTTTCTTTAGGAGAAAGTGGATCTTATTGGCTTCTCTGTAGGCTTCAAAATCCTTCTTTGGGATCACTGATCCCATTTTAACTTCTTTTTTTCTGTTGGGAGTGGAGTAAACTCTTTTCTTCTTGAGATATCTATATGCATTCTTAATAATTATAGTTTCGAGTTCTTGTCAGGTCTTTTCAAGCTCTTGAGAGCTGTTCTCAGTTTCATGCCAGAAGGCCTGTGTATCAATTTCAGGAACTTGCATTCTATCCAGAGTTTGAATTTCTCCCATTGTTCTATAGTAGAGTTGTCTAGGTCTGGTATTTTTTTACCTTTTGTTCTATTTTGCTCTTGTATCTAGTTTTTGAGCAGATTGTTTATTGTTATTCTTATTAATAACAGAGTATGGTTACTACCCAGTAATGTCTCCACTGAAATGTTTTTGAACTCGTATATATTGTTTAACTTAATTTCTGATGGTATTCAGATATAGTCGATTTTATTATATGCTGAGTTATTTGTTCATATGAAGGTGGTATTCCCTTCTTCTTTTCAGGAGTTTTGGACATCTATGTAATTCCAATCTTCTAGGAAGTTGAAGAGACCTATTTAAGCTTTTCTGTATCTTGGGGTTATTTTGTCTGTAAGTGATAATTGATTCACTATTTGATTGATAACTGCATTGAAGTCACCTATGATTATGACTTTGAAGTGGTGTCTTTGCTTATCTAGAATCTTGTTTTGAAGTAGCTATTGTAACCATCTACTTTTAGCTTTCCCAGATGGCAAATATACTTGATAGATACAGAATTTGCTTTTTGTTGATAAAAAGTTGACTTCTATTATATGTCTTTCTATTCTTTCAATTGATTTCAGCTTTTTTTCGATGTTTTTTCTAATAAAAAACCCTACTTCAGACCCTCTGGGTTTCTCATTATTACAGCTGTAAAAGAATTTATGTATTTGCTGTAGGTTAAAAGCAAAGTTCACTATTTTTTCTGTAAAATTAATTTCACAGAACCCTAAGATGTATATATTGAGATCTTGTATGAGTCTAAATAGTCTTTGTTGCTCAAGACTAGTATTGATGCCTTTAACATTATGTGTTTCAATAGTAATAGTATTGTTTAATGTGAAGTTGTCAATGATATAGTTCTTATACAGTGTTTGTTCTTTAGCTAGTTTATTAATAGTATTCTTTTTAATTGTACTAATAAAATCATCAAGTGATATGATGTGTATTGTACTAGAAAGAGTTATATTAGTTTCTGTTATTATTTCTATGGTCACTCTTTTTTTCCAGGATGAGTTTAATTTCTCTTGCATATCAGACTTTCTCCTGATGTATCTTGATTAGACTGGTGCTTTTTAGGAGTGATTATTCCACCGACTTCCTCTTATCCTATTCTGGTTACCTGTTTTCTTCTCGATTATGTTTATCCTATTATTTAATTGCTTGAGATTGTTCAAAATCTGGCATAAGAGATCTTAATCACTTTTACTTTCCGAATAAGGGCTTTGTGACCTATTTTGTAAACTTCTTCTTCTGTTATATTGATTGATTGGCTCATTGTTATTACTAGTAGCAAAGTGTCTAGAGATGTCTGATGCAGTGTATTTTTTTCTATTGTTTTTTTCATACCTTATTTTATTATTGCTTCGCTGTCTAATCTGTTTCTGATTTTTGAAACTATAATAGCTTGCTAAGTTAAAAGTAGACTCTATTGATTCATTATTTGATTGTGATTCAGATATTGATTCATTGTCTATTTCTATGTTTTTGGATCTGAAACTTGTATTTCTATTTTCATTTTTGGGATTCTGTCTTTCTATTTTAGATATATGCTTGATACTCCATGAGAGGTGATGTCCCTGTAAAAAGTTATGTAATTTGCATGCCTTGTTTCTTTCTTCTTTTGTCTTAAAGCAAACTACTGTAAAGTTATGCTTCTTGAGTGTATAGGGATTTTTGGATATATAGCATGTCTTAGCTTGTGTACCATTTAATGCTCAAGCTATTAAACTAGTGTAGGTTTTGTTAGTACCTAGAAATCTTGCTGAGTTATTATTTCTTTTAATTAATATCTGATTAATTTCATTATCACTAAGCTCAGATTTGGATAATATAGCTCTTAACATTTCTGTATTAATTGGAGTCATCCAAATTTCTTCAGGATTTAAACTGAGATATTTGTGCTATTTGATATAGGCTTTTACCCATGGTTTTGTATTTACCTCATAAATATGAATATTTTGGACTTCTCCATATCTTTTTAGATATGCTTTTATGAGATTCTTAGTGTTTTTCTGGTTCACATTTATCAAACATACATATCAGATGGTACTGTCTTCTTTGATTTTAGATTCTTGAAAAATTTTTCTGTCTAGATTTCTTTTTGTCTTTTGTTTCTTGTAAGTGGTCGATAGTATTATATTTTGGATGATGAAGTTGTCTTTCTTCCAGTTGACTTCTTTAATACATCTTATGACATCTTCTTCCTCTTATACCTAGAAAACTAACCATTCATTTCTATTGATAAATTCTTTTCATAACAGGTTTCTTTTTTCTTGTGAAAGTTTAAGAGCATTGCTTAGATATGCCTTGATTTCATTTTCTGTTTCTCTTGAAATGTTGGTCATCATTGTATCCAATCTATACTCTCCTTTCTTTTTAATGAAGTAAGGATTCATTAATAGTGCCATGTTTCTATTCCTGGTGATATAAGAGCTATATTCACTAATGTATTGTTTTTTTAACTATTTCTTGGAGTTTTTGTGATTCCAGTTCTTTAATCTTTTATGCACATATCATTGTTACTTCATTGTTTATTGTTGATTTATTATCTTTTTATTTAACGATTTCCATTGGTTGTTGCCCTGATTTATGTTGATTTTCAGAATTCTTGATAATTTCTATAAGCTTATCTTCAATATATGGTTATAGAAGATCTTCTTTAATCCCTTTGCCTTGTTACCAAAGATATATGATATGTTGAGTTAGGATTTGTTCCTTGTGGAAAGTTGTCACATCTACTCCTAGTATCTTAGCTATGATACTATCAAGGATAGTATATGTTTTTGATAACAAGGCTACTGGTCCACTAGATTTATTATTTCTTTGTTTTAGTAGTTGTTGTGAAGCCCATAAAGTAGAGTATTCATCATGTTTTATTGAGAGATTGATTAACATATTTACTATATCCTTTTCTCTTTTATTGATAATCTATAATATACATTGTGCTCTATTTATATTTGCTGCTAATTTGGATATATGGATAAATTACATGATTGCTTGTTTATATTTATCAGTTATTCTATTTTTGGAACATGGATAAATCTTTCTAGGTTGTTGTTGTTTTTTATATTTTTGGTTAGGTAATATGAAAAAATCTTGTTGTGTTGTTTTGGTTTATTTGTTTATTGATATTAAAGATTCTTTTCAAATTATACAAGTTGTTATTGTATTTGTGTGAAATATCGATCAACTTGTTTGGATCACAAGTTATATGTATATATGTGTATTTTGTTTGTTGCTTTTATGTGTATACTTGTTTTGCTTGTCCACTTTTACTTGATTGTGTTTATATAACAAGATGAAGGATAGGTATGTTGTTTATATATGTATGTATATTAAGACTGTCTTATCTTTAAGGAGCTTTGATATCCTTCTGGACCTTTGAGTGACTGAAGTAACTTGATTTATCAAGTAAACTTAATTGCTTCTCGGGTTCCTTGCAGTATCAAGAAAGATATTAACCTGCACTGGTCTGACTATAAGCTGTGTGAAGTTAATATTGGCTCCTTTTTTCTAACTGTGAATCAGTTTACAGGTTTCTTTTCTTTATTCTAAAAATTTAAAAAAAAAGAAGTAAAAGAAAGTTAGTAAAACAATATATATCTCTTTCCTTGATGTTTCTGAAAAACTTGTTATATATGTGTTGCAAAACTTGGTAACTTAGTTTAAAAGAAATATTGTTTTTTCTTATGTGTTTGACCAGGTTTGCTTTTTTAAAAAAATTACCAAAAAAGGAAATTTTTAAGAAAAAGGAGGATTAGTGGAAAGAGTTTTTTTTTTTTTATATGAGTAGTTATATATATATCCTACATAATGCTATATACTAATACTACCTATTCAAAAAAATATGCAAATCTGTCTTAATTTTTCCTAGGACTATTTTTTCTTAAGAGTATTCTGATTATTAGGCTGTTGATTATAGTATCCTGAACCCTTGTTCTTTCAGTCCTTTAAAGTAATCCGTGGCTTTGTTACCTTCCACTAAAAATGAGTGCCTAAAATAGTTGATAGTGACATAAGTGAGGACATAAGTCAGACCAACTTTCAGCTATAAGGATATAATATTTTGTTTATAAAAATATATATAACTTAATAAAATAATAATATTATTATATAATTTTATTTTTTAAAAAAATATTAAATAAAATATTAAAATATTAATAAATAAATTATTTTATTTATTTAATTCATTAAATATCTTAAAAACTTATTAATAAATAAAAATAAAATTAATTTATATTATTGGACCTGTGGGTCTATAACATAGTGGTAGTGCTCCCAGGTCATAATTACAAGGTCCAAAGTTCAATATTACACAAGAGCCATATGAGAAAAATAACCAAGTTGCACAAGAATGGGACTTCTGGCCTTCCTATTAATCACTGAACTGAAAAGGATCTATCACAAGGATTGTATGAAGAAAGGCCTTTGGTCTGATTATACGAATTAGGCTCAACCTAACCCCCCTGAACTGGACAGGAAACAAACTTAAGACTTCACTTTTAGGACTGCAGTAATCGTCTGAATATATAATTAACCCCAAACAGTACCAGCAGACTCTGGGATCCCACTTTTAGAACTGCAGCAATCATCTGAACATTTTCTATCACAAACTGTATCAACAGAATCTGAAATCTAACTACCTTAACTTGGAATATTCCAATCCGATACTTGCTTAAATAAAGGACCTGTTGAATAGAACTTGTCTGTGATGTTGCAGGTGGTAATAAAGAAGATAGAAATCCCTTCCGAGGTTCAAATGAAAAGTGTCAGAGTATCTGGATGGTTAAAATAATCCTTGAAGATTTGACACTAGTATATAAGTTAGTATAGCAGTGTAGTCCCTTATTAACAGAATTAGCTAACTATATCAATATTACTATTGATGACTGTTATCAACTATCTGGCCTCTAATTAAGTGTGCTCACCTACAGGGAGGTCTCAAGAAGGTCTGCCTAGGACAAGCCGTGATAGGTTATCATTAATCTGCATGTATATGTATAAGATAATTGATATAATGCTTAAGATTTAATTATTAATAAACAGCCCACATCTAATATCAGTTGTGATTTAATAAAAAAATTTTTTAATTTATATTATTTTTATTAATTTATAATATAGTTTTATATTTTTTAAATTAAAATTATGTTTCAATTTAATTAAATTAAATTTAAATTATTTAATATTTTTTATTTAAATTTAATTTTTTTACTAATAATTATAAGTTAATATTTAAAATAATATTAATAAACTATATGTAATTTTATATATATAATATTTTTTATTAATACTAAAAATTATATTTTAAACTTAGATTTTTCAAAAATTAATAATATTTATTTTTTAATAATTA
>CAJVPT010003027.1:0-16150 GCA_910592055.1 Acaulospora colombiana
TATTTGAATAAAATTTTTAATAATATTTATATATAATTTAATATAAATGTATTTTATCATATTTAAAATTTTTCAATCATCTCTAGAGATTATATAAAAAAATTTTTAATATAATCTCTGGAGATATTCAAAAATTTTTTCGATTATCTCTGGAAATTATATATATAACTTTTACTCCGGAGACTTCTAAAGATACTGAAAGTCTTCTGGAGATTTACACCTGAAGATCTCTAGAGATCTTTGCCTAAAAAATTTCCTAATGTTGTATTGTTAATGACTACTATTATATATGAATATGAAGTGTAAATATATAAACAAGTTATTTATTAGATGTATAAGTGAGTTACTATTCAAGCTAACAAATATAATGTATTTGTATTATGTAATTCTGGATATGAAGTATTGTTGTATTATTTATGTCACTTTCTATTATTAAATAATTGAAGCTTGGATATTCTCTTAGACATTGTGAGCTCTAAGCTTTAATTGATTTATTGATTAAAGTTATTGTCTATAGTACTTCTTTTAGTATTACGAAAGGTATTGACCTATACTAACCTAATTATGAGCTTTATGGAGTTGAGATTTTATTTCCAGAAGCTTACTGTAAATCAATTTTTTTGAAGTTTTCTTTCCTTTGTAAAGAAAAATTATACTTTAACAATTTTCTCTAATACTTGACCTGTAATTATTATTATAAAGAAGTATAGTATTTTGAAACTTAATAGCAAGCTGTTATTATTTTTAAACTATATATTTCTTAGATATTAAAGATTGATTTCTTTATTTCTAAAAAGATTATCAAAAAAAATAATTTTTTGAAGAAACTGGGAATCAGTAAAAAGAGTTTTTTTTTTTTTAACTCACAATCATGCCACAATGGTATGTTTTTATTAAGATATTGAAAAATATCCAAATATTTTACAGACTTTCACAAAGTGACTAATTCATCATTGTATATTATTAGTTAAAGAACTATACTACTTAAAAAATATGAGAAGTCTACTAAGCTAATTTGGACTAAACAAAACTAAGTTTAAACTAGATACTCTAAGTCAGATTTAGGGGACAATATTTTACTCTCCTAGTAGCTTGGCAATAGTACCTCTAAGTTAACCAAAGTCATTGTCAACAGTTTGTCACTATTGATTATCCTGAAAAATAATAAATTGTTAAAGTTGGCACTGGGAAAAAGGGAAGGGGGAATACAAATCAAAACCCTCCAAAAGGTTCTTGCTCCATTTTACAGTTTCCTCTCGAAAGGGATTTGTCTGATTGGAATATTCTTTAAGCTTCATGATATTTGAGGAATTTAGCCATTCCTGAAAGAGACTTTAAGAAGAACATTTGTGGAACTTATCCTTCTGCTGATATACAGATTCACTTATCACTAGTAAAACTAGTATCAAATTATAAAAGAATTTGCCTGATCGGAATAAAGAAATCTTTTTAAGAACTTTGCCTAACTGGGATAGAAACTTGGAAACCTTAGTTTTTGTCCAAGAAAGCCTTTTCAACACCTAAGAAACTTAATGAGAGATGAAAGTTGAATCTTTTTTTTGTATCCATCACTTGCCTTTCGATATTATAATTGTTTCCTGAAGTTGAACATACATAATTGGAGGGGACACTTTTTCTAGAACTTTCTTTTATACATCACCAATGATATATCAAAACACATGAGTATGACCAATAGAAGCTTGTTTACATTTCAAAAACTGACATATTTCATATCAGCCAATCATCTTTAGTGAGAATTTGTGCTATCAAAATTTAGAGTCAAACTAAGATAAGTAAAATTCTCCAGAAAACCATGAAAATGATAGCTCTAAGAGGCTCACAAGTGATTGGAAGGGGAAAAATAAGCCCTTCTGTCATCAAAAATCTCTATATATCTCTCACTTAAAAGGTTAAATAGGTCTTCAAGTACTTTACAGTCAGTTCTTTTTCCTTTGGAAACTTTCTTGCCATTGATATCGAAGGTGTTGCTTGACTTTTCTTAGTTACTAGGAGTCAAGTTTTTGAATGAAGAGATTTGTTAACAATAGGAAGAGGGTAGAAGTGACTCTTGAAGTAAGAAAGTATAAAAACTTCTTATGAACATCTTTTTTGTGTATAGTTAGAAGATCAGCAGAAAGAGTTATAAGTTATTACTTATTAGTAAAAAGAGTTTTTTTTCTTTTTTTTATTTATTTAATTATTAAATATCTTAAAAACTTATTAATAAATAAAAATAAATTTATTTATATTATTTTTATTAATTTATAATATATTTTTATATTTTTAAACTAAAAACTTTTTTTGCTAATTCTTTTTTTGATAATTTTTTTGAAAAAAGTAAATCAGTTCAAATACTTAAGAAAAAACAATATATTTTTTAAATAATGATAGGTTCCTAAAGTTTAACTTTATATCCTATAATCAAACGTTTTATAACTAAAAGTAAATTATATACCCTCAAAACTTTAGTTTATGAAATATAATTTAATAATTGAAAGTCAAATTTTTATAACTAAAAGTCAATTTATAATTGAAAGTCAATTTTTTATAACTAAAAGTCAATTTTATTTCCAAAAGTCAAATTTTTTAACTGAAAATTAATTTTATAACTAAAAATTAATTTTATAATTAAAAATCAATTTGATATATGAAATTAAGAACATAAATAATTTGATAACTGAAAGTAAGAATATAATATATAAATTTTGATCAAAAGATTTATCTTTAAAAATTCTTGATTAATTAATTTATTTTTAGTAATACATAGTTGAATTAAAATATAATAATAATCAAATTTTTGTTATGAAAACATTTTTTAATAATTAAATTTATCTCAAAATTTTTATTTAAAATATCAATATTTATTTTATATATATTTAAATTATTAAGAAATTATTATTTTTTTTTATATAGTTATTTAATATTTAATTTAATTGTTTAAAATATAAAATATTAAAAAAATAT
Organism: Acaulospora colombiana; assembly: GCA_910592055.1. Lineage (NCBI taxonomy): Eukaryota > Fungi > Glomeromycota > Glomeromycetes > Diversisporales > Acaulosporaceae > Acaulospora > Acaulospora colombiana. The sequence continues at coordinate 2,965 of CAJVPT010003027.1, forward strand.
AAAAATTTTAAAGTTCTTTAATATAATAGATATTTATATTAATAAATTATTAAAAAAACATTCAAAAACTCTTTCTGCTAATCCTCTAATCATATACAAAAAAATTCACAAGAAGTTTTGATACTTCTTTGCTAAAAGAGTTTTATTACTTTTTTTAAATCAACCTAAAGAGTACCTTCAGAACTCCCCCACTTTCTCTATATCTTATTTATAATCTCTTTTAAACAAACTGAACTCTTGTGATCTGCAAGGTTTAGCTTTTACCTTTACTATCAATGGCAAGAAAGTTTCTAAAGAAAAAAGAACCAACTGTGAAGTACCTCTTACCTCTTAGTTATGATGGAGATAACAGGAATTTTATTTTAATCAAAGGACTCATTTTTCTACCTTTTGACTAGAGTTGTGGCCTTTTAAACCCATCTTTTTCACGGCTTTCTGAGAAATTTTGCCTATTCCAGCTTGACCCTGAAATTTAGGTAATACAGATCTCATTAATTCTAATTGAATAACACAAAACATATTAGACAAGATTAATAAACAAGCTACTATTGGCCACTTCATATGTCTAAATGTATTTTCTCAGCTCTATAAAAACCTGAGGTCCATTATAAGTTATATTATCTAATACAAATAAATATAGGACATGTTATTAATACATAATTGGATATAAGAAAAAATCTGTTAGACTATGGTAAAGGTTACAAGATACTCAATTGACCTTTTTTCAAGTCAGAGCCACCTATATTCTAATTGTATGTCAGATAGGTTTCAATCTTTACTGATTGGAAAAGTCTAAATCAGATAAAGTATGAAGCTATCAGAAATACTCAGTAGTAAAGCCTATGCACAAAGCAACTCAGAAAGTTTTCATCCTATTTTTAAAAAATCTCAAGCTGAAAAACTGAAAAATTAACACCACTACATCAATTGAAACTCAAGTCCAAAAATGTTAGCAGTGATGTGTGAACTGACTGGAATGGAAAGATTCTTGTTGATCATTAGTATCAACAGTCATCAGTAGGGCATGTCAATTACAAGGCTAGGTGTTATCTCTTATAAAAAACTTAAATCTGAAATAAAAAACACAGATGAATAAGTATACAGTATCTATATTTAGATAAAAATGTGTTTAATTGAAATATACTGAAAGACTCTTAAGTCAATCATGTGGATATTAATATATCACCCAGGCCTTCCTGATTACTCCCTCTTCACAATCTTAAAATTGTATAGTCTCTCTTTTCGATCTCTATTTTATTTTTATAAAGACTCAATAGAAGTTCTCTCCTCAAACCTTTCACAGGAGGAACTGAAACAAGACAGTCATATATGAATCAACAAGACTGATATATTACATATAACTGTCCAACTTTTTCTTTTTCTTTTTTTTTATTTTCATTTATGATATCAGTATACTCTAGAGATGCTGGTTTTTCTTTGATAAAAGAAAGAGCAATAAGCTTCAAAGTAGTTTTAGAAATAACTTTAACTTATTATTATTTTTATTGATCTTGAATATATACCTATGTATTTGCACTTTGCATAATATACATCGGTAATTTGAAAATCAATAAAGTTAGGTATAAGCCAATAAAAAAAAAAAAAAATTATTAGAAGAATATATAAATATATTCTATAAAACTCTATTTAAAATTACAAAAAGAATGTTTTTATTAATGGAAAAATATCAATTTACTTAATAAAAATATATAAAAAATTATAAAATTTGTTATGTATACTTTTTTTTAAAATATTTTTAAAATTATTAATTTTTTTAAAACTTTATTAAATTAATAATATTTTAATTATTAATATAAAATATTTTTTATATGATTTTGCCTATAGTTTATTAAAACAATTTAATATATTATTATAATATAATTTTTAATTATATGATCACAAAGTTAGTTCGCCATTATTTTTTGATTTAATTTTTATAAAAATAATAAAAAATTAATTTTGTTAATATATATTTTTTATAATATTATTAATAAAAAAAAATAAAATCACTATGATTTTTTTTTAAACCCTCTGTCAGGTTAGTTATGTGTACTTTATTAAATATTTGTAAGCTATACATATTAAATGAAATGCTAAAGCTAAATCTTTAATCAACTCCCTTATTTTGATTATATTTCCTCTCTAAGTGCAACTTCGGAAGTGATTATCGCTCTGTTAGAGGTTCAGATAAAAACCCTTCCAACTTCTAACATCATTGCTTGCAGGTCACTATTGTAAATCACTCCTTTGAGCTCTGATAGAGATTAAAACCCAACCACTTTATATCATATTTCACTTTATTTGATAGGATTTCTTCCAATTTCTTGTCTTTAATTCTTTTTTTTTCATATATTAGTTTATCACTGGATCGACTTTCATAATTTTGTTCTTTCTTTTCTGGTCTCATGGACATGATAATCTTTTTATCTTGTTATATTTGCAGATTCCTGATTTCTGTTCCTATTCAATCATCTTTTACATCTTGCATTCCATATTTTCTTTTGGAAATAATTACATACTTTTTCTTGCATCTTCATTATCCATTTTCTTGCTTCTTTTTCAATTATCTTGCCATAACATGTCAAATCCACTATTTTGATAACTAGTTCTTACTCTATTAGTCTTATACAAAAGCTAAATATATTCTGACTGGTTTTTGAGATTCTTTTTACTAGTATTGCTATTTATTTGTTAATTTTTCCTATTTCTATCCTATCATCTATTCTTAAGCTTGACTCTTTCTATTCTGATTTAGTTTTCCTTTCTTTTAAGAGCTTTCTGAATCCTTTCAAGACTCCTTTTATTCCTTTTTGTCATGCCTCATTTCACTGAGTCTTATAAGTTGAGCATTCTAGCAAGTGTTCTATTGTTTCCTTTTCCTAGCCACACATAATGCATGTTACTTGCTTGTAAAGATCAGGTCTTCTTATAGCCAGCTTTGTAAGTGTTAGTAACTCATTATTGATCAATTTAGTAAGAAAGCTTTTGTTTTGTGAGCTTTTAAATAAGATATTCTATATATATCCTTTATTAAAATATTCTCATACAAGGTTTTACATATATCTGTATTGGTCTTGAATTTGCTGGCTTATTTCCTTTCAATTCTACCTTAAGTTGTCCATTGATAGACTATTACTTTGTTATTAATTTTTTTAATAGCTTGTCTTATAGAAGTATCTAATACAATATTCTATCATTTAATTTCTGTGATCATCTTGAATGAAGTCAATTTTTTTTATTTTATTACTGGAAATCTTAATGCTTCTTTGGCCAGAGCATCTGCCTCTTCATTATACTAGATATTGGAGTGTACTATAATCTTGATAAGCTTAAGATCCAACTTCTTTTTCTTTATAAGATCTAGCATACATGCCTATAGGAACCAGTTTTATTCTTTTAACTATCTTTTGTGGGTTATTTGGAGATTTATCTTTTCTATAGTTTTTCACTTTGAGATGTAAACTTAATTATCTGTAAAGATCTTAATTTTGCTATCTATTGGAGCTACTAGTAATATAGTAACTATTGCTACTAGTTCTGCTCTAATGGATGAAAGCCAGTCCTCTACTCCAGTTTGAAACTTGCTTTCTCTTTTTGCTTCTCCTATCTGTATTTATACTGTTCTCATTCTCATATTTATACTTTTATAATTTATACAGGACCCGTCAGAGTAGAATATCATTGGTTCTTTTCTTTGCTTGTTACAATTAAGTATTTTGATCAGATGGAATTGATAGGTACTTTCTTCAATATAATCTTTGATAATATTTGTTTTCCAATCCTCTATTTTCACCTGTATTACTTTTTTATTCTGGATGATTACTTAGTTACTGTATATTGTTCTATATATTATACTTTTCAATACTTCTTTGGAACTTGGAATTTTTAGTGATTGAGATTTTCTGGTGGACTTTCTTGCATTAAGGTAGGGGACCATATGTATTTTTTCTATACTTGTTTCAATTATATATCAGTCTTCTAACTTTATACCTTCTGTACAATCTTGATACCGGGCTAGCTTTGATTCACAATTTTTAACAGGGTTGGTACATTTGAAGTGCTCTATTTTAAGCTGTCTTGAAGTATTATCTAGAATCAATTTTTCCCAAATTATCTGTTGCTGTTGAAATTTACTTCTTATAACTATCCAGAGTTTCAGCCATTTGTCAAAGTTGATGTTGAGAATAGGATGTTCTGGACTCCATTTATCCATTCTTTATTCTAGGATTCTGTAAGCTGTTTTAATCTATTTTCTTGCATTATCTCAGTTATAGATAGGTACTATTCTAGAATAGATCCTTTGTTTGTTTTCTGTAACAGTTGAAGCATTTGCCAGTTTCATACTTCTCTTGTTTTGTGATCAACTAACTGGTTTATATATATCAATTTATTGTTTTTGAGTAATTAAATTGCTTTATTGTACTCTTCTATCAGCAGGTATTCTCTGATTGGACTATTTCCTTGATTTCATTTGAAAATATTATTATATTTTTAGCTTTGTAAGATTATATCAATGTTTTTGATCAGTTTTATACTTGTAGTGAGAAGTTATCTTTTCTTGAAATATTATTTAGTGAGTTACATATAAGTATATTGACAGGCTCCCAGTATTTGACTTGTGCTTGCTTGAGTCTAATAATTATTGTGATTTCAGTTGATCCTGAATCGTTTAATCTATTATACAATCCTATTATCTAGTTTTCTTTCTGTAATATTCAAATACTCTTTAAGTTATAAATCTTGGAATAATGTATTACACTATTGGATATTGATCAGCATAATATAGCCTTATTTTTGAACAGTTTTCTGTATACCATTGTTAAGATGTTGCACATCTTTCAAGATAGTATATTGTGTTGCATTATGAATTGATTCTTGGTATTAGTACTCTATTCAAAATATAAAGAGCTTGTTTGTCTATTAGCTTTTTATTCTTTAGGACTCTAGTAACTATATTTATTTTCTTAAGTACTCATTCTTTAAGCTTAATAGTTGTTTTTTGGTTGCTTGTCCAAATCCCTAGGAATTATACTTGTTTAGTTCTATCTAATTCTCTTACTACTTATTTATTGACTCTTGCATGAACTTCTTCCGGATACTGGTTAAGGCTGTTTTTAGTAACTAGGACTGATTTATTACTATTAATCAGAGAGTTATTTGCTCTATAAAATATTCTTGCTTCTTCTAATATTCTTTCCATATCTTTCTTTGATTGAGCTATTTATGTAGTATCATCCATAAAGACTATTGCTGCATATCGTGATTCTTACTTTCTATTACTATCTCCTTTCAAATCTGGATTTTATGTAACTGATATTCTATATCCTTTTGCTTCATCATTTTGGATCTTATATAATAAAGGATTATAAAATATTCTCCATATTAAAGGTGAAATAGTTTCTTCTTGATCTATTTCATCTCCTACAATAATTGCTTTTGTTAGGTCTTTCTTATATATTACTTTAAACTCTCTATTGTAGAATAGATTTATTATGATTTAGATTCTTTTTATAGTCTTGACTAGCATATTGAGGCTGATCATATCATATGCTTTTGCTGTATCTTGAAAAAGGTTTCATAACTCTTTTTTGTTTTCTCTTGCTTTCTTATAGATATTATTAAGAATTTGTATTGGTTTAGCTTTACTTTCTTCTGGTAATCCTATATAGTTGGAATCTCTCAAGATGTTATTGTTCTTACAAATATTTTCCAGTCTATTTGTGAGAATTTTAATGAAACACTTTCGTGTAGCTTCTAGCAGCACTATTAGTCTTGTGTTGATAAGCTCACACTCCCATAGCTTTGGTTTTGCTATTGGATAAATATAACTTTGCTTCCATCCATATGGTGTAACCTCCTATTTTAAAAAGCAGTTCAGTATCTTTTTCAGGTAAAGTTTTTCTTTTGAGTCTAATCTTTTTAACATTTTATAACTGATTTGTGATTTTTTGGGGGCTTTATTATTTGAGAGTGTTCTGAGTGTTTTATCTAGTTTTTCTTGAGAAATCAGTTTTAAGAAATCCTTATACTATTTTTCTTTAATATAGTTTCTGGGATTGTATTCTTCTTTTCAGTCTTCTATTAAGCTATTGAAGTCAGCATCTCATTTTCTGAATGCTTATTGATGATAGTATTGTATCTTTTTTCTATTTCATTCTTTCTAGTTGTTATGTAGTTGTTTTCTCTATTTTTGACTTTAACTCTGTTCAAAACTATTTTAATTTGCTCCCTATCTGTTAAAGAGTTTACCATTCTTCTTTGATTATTTCGCAAATAATTACATCTTTATTCTAGGGCCTTTTTAATAGCATCTTTTGTCTGTCTTGCCTCTGTATTTTGGCAGGTTAGCTTTAGGCCTTCTATTGCATCACTTATTTCTTTTTTCAAAAGTGTCTATGATATACTGTATTTGAAATACTATGTAAATACAATGGTTTTTAATTTGGTAATTGGGGTTGTGTGTTATATTGTGTTTCTTAATCACTACACTAAGGACCTATAGCTTGTTTGAATCTTGTAAGATTTGTACTTTCTTGAAAAGTGTTTTAAGTTGAAGAGCTTGTCTATATTTGATATATTCTGGGCCATGCTTGTAATATTTTTCTTGGGCAATGGATATCTTCTTACTTGCCAGCTTATTGTGTACTGTCTTATATATTTGTTCTTCAAAGACTTTCCATATTGTATTTACATAAGTTTCTCTTCTATTCTTTTCTGGCTCTTTTTTTAGCAAAGGCTCTAGCATTATTCTGAACTTATTATTTATACTTTTTCTAAATGCTTGCCATTGTTCTACTGTTGATCCTTTAATATCAATTTTCTTTTCAATTTTTATAATGGATTGGTTGATATTATCTCTTGAGAAAAGATTATCATCTTGTAATATTATTATGAGCATTGTATAGTTACTGCCAATTATTTTCTCCATACTTTAATTGTCGAAACATAATAATAGGAATTTTGTGAGACTCTATGATATCTATATAAAATCTATTCAGCTATTGTTAGTAGCATCCCATCTTGTTGGAGTTTTGTTCTTTTCTTCTTATATTGCTTGCATATCTATAAAATTTTATTCATGTAGAGAGTTAAATAATTGGATTTCTGGATATAAAGATGGTTTGAATGTTGTTCTGAAAGTTGATGCTTTATCTTCTGTAGGGTTGTATGTAGCATTGAAATCTTCTATAATTATTATGTGAAAATTCTATCTATGCTTTTCTTTGATGAAGTTTTGTACTTTCTTTTGTACCCTATTACTTTGTTGCTTATTAGAAAGGATATAAATTTGAATAATACATATCTTGTTTCTTTTCATAAGCATGTTGACTGCTATCATGTATCCTTTTGCCTCTTTTACTGATGCTATTTTCTTTTCCAGATCCTTTCTTACCAATAAGCTAACTCTTGCACCATAGAAGATATTTTTGTTGACATTGTATAAGTACTTATACATCCCTTGATTTTGAAAGGCCTATTTTGCCTTTGTTTTGATTAGTTTTGTTTTACATAGACACATAATCCCAATACCTTGCTCTAGTATTTCTTTTATAAGGTTATGTTGATTTGTTTTATCAGTAATACACCTGACATTGTGTGTTCCAATTCTTATAACTTTCTTTTCAATAGCTACGTCTTCTCATTTATTTTTTTCTAGTAGTGTTTTTTTATTTATAAAAGTAGTATTTTCTATTTGAAGGAAAGTCTCAAGGTCTTGATTATACTGCTGATCCTTTGTATTACTTTGCTTCTCTTGTCGTGTTTTGCCCTTGTTGGTTGTTTGGATGTTAGAAATAGTGGGCGAGTATTTCTTATCCTTCTGTGATTGAACTGGTACTCTTTTTAGAAGTGGTTGGCCCTCCATCTAAGTAGACCTTTTTTCAGTTTATCAATCCTTTTGCCAAGTTTTTCAATTAATTTGTATAATTGGGATACTTCAGATTCCTGGCTTGAATTCGATTGGGACTTCTGGTTTTGTGTCTAGTTGTTTGTCTCTCTTGTTGGCTGGTATTGATCTCACTGTTTTCTTCTTAACTTTATATCTCTCTATATAAAATATGACTTCTTCTTCTTCTTAAAGGTTCTTTATTTCTATCAGTAGCTGTTGGATCTGGTTTTAATATACATATATTGGTTCTTACATGATAATTTCTACTATTTCTGATACCTATTGTTGTTGTACTCTACTATTCTATCTCAATATGGTCATCTGTTTCCTTTCTATGAATATTGTATCTCTGCTTTTCTTCTTTTTTAATAGGATCATCAGGATATCTTATTCATATGAATTGTTTAAGTCAATAGACATTCTACATTATTGTTAGTAATGATTTTTTGCACTTTATACTAGTCTTTGATTCTCAATCATGATTTGTTGCTGAAGTGCCTCTTTTAAGTCTTTTACATTTTCGAAGTATATTACTGCATAATCTTTTAATATTAAAGTAGTCTTATTTTTTGATATGTAAGAGACTTTCGCTTTTGTCTGACTGAGTGATTCAGATATCAATTCTATAGATCTTCTCTTTATCTCATATAATCTTAAGGAGTAACACTTTCTTTCTTTAAATATTTGGATTACTTCTTGATCATCTAGTTCTTTTTGGGCTATTACTGATCTTATTTGATTGGCTTTAATTTTGAGTACTCAATATTGTTTCAATTTGATATGCTCATGATGTACAAAAAGATGGATTCTGAATCTTTTTTGGTAAAAAGCCATATGATATCATTAATATTGACTATTTCTTCATATTCTTTCATCACCTTCCTGATTGATTGTTTATTACGTTTGTATTCTGTATCTATTAATGTAATATACTTTGATCTGTTTTTTGCTAAAGGAAAGTTTTCTGACTTAAAAAATCTTTTATTTAAAGCATATTTTTAAAAGGCTGGACGTGTGCTCCTATCTTGATCCATTTTCTTGATAAAGAAGTTATCCTCTTATTTTTTATTAATTGGTTCTAAATATTATGTTGAATTCTCCTCTTCATTAATACCAAAAGTGATCCAGTAATTGCCATTAATAAATTCAGTCTTGAAGGGATTTGTCTCTTGGGAATACTTAGAATTTCTTTGAGATATTTGATTTCTTCTTCTTTGTTATTTTCAGATAGTGTAGCTTGAAGCACTTCCAATTTAATTGTACCTGTTTGTTTGATAAAATAGAAATTGATTGTAGAACCTTGTATTCTATTGCATGTATTGTAAGAAACATTCTCTGTAATACAGGTTTCTTAAACTGTTTCCTTAAGTGCTTCTGCTTCTATCAGTTCTATTATATTCTTATTTTCTATTTTAACTTCTTTAATTGATTGGATTTTCTTAGTTTCCATAGAAGTTGATTGAATATCCATTGGAATATTATCCGTTCCCCTGAATTCTTTTACTTTGTGATTTGTAGTATAATTTCCTGCCTTGTTTGTTAAGATATTACACACCTTTTCTTCAAGCATAGGAGCTTCGAGATCTTGTTTCTTGCCTTGTCCCTTTTTCTACAAAGTGATAATATATTTTCTTAACATCTGTTCTTTTGCCAAGGTTTCAGGAATATATGGTTGGTCTCCTATCATATGTCCTAACTTATGTTGTAACATTTTTGTTTTTCATAGTTTTTGTTGAGGATCATAGCTGGTAGCAATATTTTCTAATACTCTAAAGATTTTTTTCTCACATATTTCCAAAATTCTAATAATATTTTGCTCTTTTTGAGTTATATTGTCACGTATGATGAATAAACTATTATGAGTATTAGGTTGTTTTGATATTTTGTTGTTTTTCTTTATACTGATCTGTAAATATAACATTATATTTAATTATGTAATTGAATAATCCATGCTAATATATTGTTTCTTCATATGTTTCAGTCTTAGTGCTAATCCTATTTATCTACATGTATATTACTTGTTTATTGCTCTTGATCTGATATAATTGACATATATTACTTCTTTGTGGTGTGTTGACGTGTCTTGAGTTGTTGTTTTATCATGACTAGATTATATTCACTTTTACGTATTTGTGTTCGCATGATGTGAGTTTGCTAGATCAATTGTTGTGATTGTTTACTACTGATCTTTATTGTTTGACCCAAAAGATCTAAACATCTTTCTAGATTTTTGGAGCCCTGACTTTGAACTGATTTATCAGTTTGGATTATTGCTTCTAAAACCTTTCTTAATACCTAAAAAGGTGTTAACCTGCACTGGCCTGATTAAGAGCTCTGTGAAGTTGATGTTGGATCTCAAGAAGCCTACTGTGAATCAGTTTATCCTTGTTTTTTCTTCTTCCTTAAACAAAACAAGGATATAAGAATATTGTTGTTGACTAGTGTTGTTCCTTTCTTGTTGTCTGGGACCAAGTGTATGTTATATAGAGGAGAGTTATTACTATTGTTATCTCTCCTTGGGATTGTTTCTTGTGAAAAGGTTTTTTCTTTTAGAAAATTACTTAAAAGAAAATTTTCTAAAATTTTGAGAATTAGTAGAAAGAGTTTTTAATAAAATAATAAAATCACTATAATTAACTATAAGTAAAATTATTTAAATATATATATTTTTAATAACTCAATTATTTTAACCAAATTTATAATTTAAAATAAATAAAATTCAAATTTATATAAAAAATATATTAATTGTTTAAAAATTTTATAAATAAACATATTATATACAGTTGTTTCCAAAAGTTTGAGTCTACTTACTAAGGATTACAATAGATCAAATTTAATCAGATTTTAAATAAATCTGATATGAATCTAATCGAATTAGTTTTTATTTGATCCGATTCATATCCGAATGGATTTATTTTTATTTGATCCATAACCATTCAGTTAATCCAATATTTTTTTAATCATGTTTTTTTTTTTTTATTCATTTTTCCCTACCTAATGTTTACTTGCCATCTTTAAGTTTTATATATAAATATTTAGTTAATAATTTACATTTTTAATATTTATAATTTATTGCTATTTACAATTATTTTTTTCTAAATTAAAATATATACCTGTATAATTTTAAATTTTTTGCAGTTCTGCTACTGCCTTGGTTTTTTTTTATCAATTCTTCCAGTACTAACAAAGCAGGAGAATCTTGTTACAATTGCTTTTGCCGATACTTCATATGTTTTTCTTTTTCAGTACCTTCTTTCATTTTTTAATTCCTTTGGTAAAACAGTTGTACCATGTAGCTCTTTTTCTGACCAACAAAAAAGAGTATTGCCTTGTATAAAAATTTAAATAAAAACTTATTTCAAACTTTTTTATCATTTTTATAAAAATACCTGTCATCTTTACTTTTATTTCCCATTTAGTCATGTAAAAGTTGCCTCCATCAAAATCTCTTCTCAGCAAGTAAATTCTGGATCACTTTCAGAGTGAATTCCTTTCAGGCAGCTGGTTGCAATTGCATAGTCCAGGAAATTTGTATTGGTATGAGCAAATTTGCTATATCTCCAGGATGCATATGCTTCACAGAAACCCAAGAGATGGTTAAGTTTGATTTTCTTATTGTCGTAAAAAACTGAGATATCTTTTTTGACTGCTCCATACTTGTTTTCAACTAACCTTGGAAGCTCATGCTCAGCAATTTTTTGCTGTATACTCGAAGTCACATTGGCAGGAAAAATATCCATTGTATAGTTAAACAGAAGGATGTTTATCGCAACAACTTTTTCTTCATGCAGGTACTGCTGGCTTGTTCTTCATAACTCTTTCAGTATATTGAAAACATGTGTAAAAATTCTACATTTCCTTGTCAACAGGTATCTTAAACTTGTTGTCAATACTGCTCAAGTATGAAATTAAACATATATAAAATTTATATACCCAGTAGCTACAATGCTCCTTGATTAAGTTTCAATATACTTCAGATCAGGCACACTTCTTCGTAGTTGAAACATTTCTAGTACTGTACCTTGCATAATATTTGAAACCTCAGATCCAATCTGATTATGATATACAGCAAGCACCACTTTACCTGAATATTTGTCATGAATTATATTTTCTTCATTTTTTTTATTACATTCAGCTGGCAGGAGGTAGTATCGATGGCTTGTACATGCGAAGGCAGCAGATTTACTTTTCCATACACTCACTTTCCTTTGATTTTTTTTCATTATATCTAGGCAGGGACTCAAAAAATATTGTTTTTACATTGTGGGTATTAGCAAAGTATTTTTGTGTTATCAGGTTCTCCCTTACCTGAAATATAAAGGTGTTAACTTTGTTTTTTATTTTTAAAACTTTTTGAACTTACAAAATTTTTATATACTGTATATTTATTTTATTTTTTTTCAATTCGTCGATGTCTGCTTTCAAAGCAGCTGCGGTTTCTATATCATTGATATGACAAAATTTCAGGAACCTTACAAATTCTCTTCACCCATATTCCTAATTTTTTATTAGCATTAATAAAATATATACAGCAAGTATATATATATTGATATATTTACATTTGAAAAAGAATCGATATTAGGATCAGATACAGCCAGGTGAATACTTGTTAATTTAGTGGAAGGACTTTACAAACAAGTAACATATTTCTCAGGATTATCATTTTTTAATGACACAGGGAAATGCAAGGCAGCAGTATAAATTTCTATATATATTTAAAAAATAAGTATTAGTTATATATATACATATACAAACTAAAAAAAAAACTCTTTCCCGTAACCAACTCAAATCTTAAAAATTTCCTTTTCTGGAAATTTTTGAAAAAAACACCAAGGAAAGATGTCTTTTCGCAATGGAAACCCCAAGACCGCAACCAATGTCTCAACAAGGACAGAACGCACAATAAGGTATGAGAAAAGAACAAGCAAAGATAATGCCCCATGGAGAACCCAATTATATACAAAGAAGCCTAGTCTAGAGACCAACAAGTTCCAAGCCACTCAACAAGTAACCAATAAACAACAAACCGAACAATCCCAACCAACAACACTGCAAGAAGCTAGAAGAACCAAACAGTCAAGCAACCACTTTCTCTTCATGGAGCGATTTAGTGGAGCAAGAAGACAGACAAGAAACCCACAACCAACCAACCCAAGCTGAAGGATTCAACACTTCGAGAAATAAAATGGTAAGGATTGATGATACAGATGAGGAAATGGGTACAGAAGACCAGGAAGACTCAGAAAACACATGGTTCACAGTAAGGAAGGGGAAAAACAAAGCAACCTCTCCGTACAA
>CAJVPT010003028.1:0-16148 GCA_910592055.1 Acaulospora colombiana
TGTCTTCTCTATTTTGTACTATTTGTAGGATTGCTTCAGCTCTATCCATATCTATAGTATCAATATTTTGGGTATTGAATATGTATTCTATTTTTCACGTAATAGTTGTCAAATATTTTACATGTTTTTCCTGTTTATATTTATCAATATTCTAAATTTAGACTATAGATAAACTTTTTTGTTGTTGTTGTTTATATATATCTATTTAGGAAATGCGAAAAATCTTGTTGTGTTGTTTTGATTGTTTATTTGTTTACATTGGTAATCCTATCCTAATTTAAGAGTTGTTGCCATATTTGTGTAGAAAGTCAATCAACTTGTTTGGACAACAAAGTGTATGTGTGTGGGCTTGTTTTCAGTCTTGCTTTTACATGTTCATATTTGCATGATGAGATTTGGAATAGGTATGTTGTTTTAATGGATATGTACACTAAGACTATCTTATCTTTAGGAAGCTTTGATATTCTTCTGAACCTTGATGTGACTGGAGCAACTTGATTTATCAAGTGGGCTTAGTTGCTTTTTGGATTCCTTATAGTATCAAAAAAGGTGTTAATCTGCACTGGCCTGGCTATAAGCTATATCAAGTTAATATTGGCTCCCTTTTTCTAACTGTAAATCAGTTTTCAGCTTTCTTTTCTTTCTTTTAAAAATTTTAAGAAAAGGAAATAAAAGGTTAGTGCAACAGTGTATACCTCTATTCTTGATGTTTCCCGATAGTTTGATGTATGTAGTTGAGTATATTGTGAGTATTTAATAGCTTGATCTAAGGTTTTGTACTTCTTTCTTGTGTGTTTAGACTGGTTCACTTTTTCCAAGAAAATTATAAAAAAAGGAAATTTTTTGGAAAAAAGAGGATCAGCGGAAAGAGTTTTTTTTTAGCAATATTTATTACAATTATTATTATTATTATTATTATTATTATTTAATTTATAATTATATTATTTAATATAATAAAAGAAATGAAAATGGAAGTATCATGGATCCAGATAAGAAATATGGGTAGAAAAAGTAGATTTCAAACAGGAGTAGACAGTTGACCCTCCTCAATACATGTTGAACTTATAGCAATTGACACAATACTTCTGATGGTTCCAATAGGTAGTGATATGGAAATCCATACAGATAGCCAGGCCTGTATCTCCAAGCAAAAAACAATAGAAAAAAAACTAATCCCTATAAGTATGAATATTAGAATTGATAAAGAAAAAGACCATAAATCTGTAACTTATCAAGGTTAAGGCATATTCCAATGATCTCCACAATGAAGAAGCAGATGTCCTAACCAAAGAAGCTCTGAAACTCCCAGCAATAGAATGGAAAGAGCTAAGCTTATACAAGATCATCACAGAAATTAGATGGCAAGAAAAGATACTGGATGACCCAATAAGACAGTTTGTCAAAAAAGCAAATAATAAAACAACTGCCTTCCAGTGGACACAACAAAACAAAACTGAAAAAAAATAAAGCCACCAAATTATAGAATAGCAAGATCATACTTGGGATCTTGTATAAGAAAGAATAAAAGAAGAACATATCTCGGACACTTCCTTTAAACAATCACAGTGAAAGAACTTTTTTATAAAACTAATAAATAATAAGCTACCAACTTTGAATAAGCTGGCAACTAGAAGGTTCGATCTCTACAAACAAGTGAAGTATATTGCATGTAGTCAGTAAAGTAAAACTTTCAAATATTTATTAGAGTGTCCAGCATACAAAAAACAATTACAGAAAGCATGGAATAAAGGACAAGATGGGATCCTTAAAGACTTCAGAAGGCTCTTACAAGAGAGGAAAAAAGAGGCAGAAGAAAAATATACAAGGTTGATTATCTATAATGAAGAAGAAATAGTTGAGATGGATAAATGGATCTCTAAACTGGTAGAACAGACCTCAAAAACCAGTCAGGACACTCTAAGTTTTTGCACAAGGCTAATAATAAGAGACCTAATTCTAAAAATGGCAGATCTTAAATACCAGGAAAAAAGAATTGGTAACAAGACAAGAAAATAGATATCAAAGATGCAAAGAAGAGTGTGCAATCAAATAAGGAAAAAAATTTGGAACAAAAGATGCAAAAAGATAATAGAATGGGAATATTCATAGGGAATTTATAGAATAAAAAAAATCAACCAACCCTCACGCACATGCAGCTTAAAACCATTAGTTTCCAAAAGTAAAGATCCTTTATTAGAGGAAGAAACTTAAGAAAATAAAAGCCTGAAAGAAATTCTACTTAAAGGTATTACTTATGAAATGAAGTAGTTGGGTTTTAGCTTAGTCAGAACAATGAATAGTGATCTGCAGTAGTGATCTGCAGACAATGATGTTAAATATTGGAAGGGTATTCACCTGAACTATTAATGAAATGATAAATTACTCCTGAAGTTGCACTTAGAGTTTTGTTATATTAAGACAAAATAGTGACAAATGAGTTAGGTAAAGTCTTAGCTTTAGCAAATTATTTAAAATATACAGTATACAAATATTTAATAAAACATACATATCTAGCCTGACCTAGGATTAAAAAAAAAAAAATTATATATCTAATTTATTATTATTAAAAAATTTATATAATTAACTATATTATTATAGATTTTTATTGAGTAATCAATTTATTATTGTATTTAAATATTTTAAGTTTAGTTTAAAAAACAATATTTTATTTTTCTAAAAGATTGATTTAATATTTATTCTTTAAATTTTTTATTAATAGTTTGTTACTATTTATTAATTCAAAAAACTATAAATTGTTAAGTTAAAAAAAAAAGAATAATAATAAAATAAAAAAGAAGATAGTTCAATACTTTTTTAAAAAATTAATAAAAAATAATAATTTTTTTTTTATTATTTGTAATATTTGAATATTTAATTTAACAGATCTATTATTCAAATAAATATAAGATTAAAATTGTTCAAAAAAAATAACAAGATTTTAACTTTTATTCAAAAAAGTTTTTTTTACCATTTAAAATTTATTAAAGGTAAAAGTTTATAATCTATATTTTATATTTTCTATTTTTCAATATTTTAATTATTTTTTGAAAAACTTGTAACTTTTAAAAAAAGTTTTTTGGATTTTTTTTTTAATTACTATAATAACTATTAATATTATTAAATTATATAAATATAATCAATAAAAACTTGTTTATAAGTTTATAAATTAATATATCAATCAAACTCTTTTTTATTCACCTGTGGCGCAGTAAACTGGAATATAAACTTTCGTCCAAAACACAATATGTGAGAATAACCAGGAGCACCAGCTCCTACTCAAGACCCAACTATAACAAGAATGCACTTTTCAAGGGTGTGGTTAACCCCATCAGAAAAGAAACAAACACAAAGAGCACAAAGAAACCCAATACCTTCACTGGACCCAACTCTCCCAGCATATACACATATACTAGTATCCCTAACAAGACATTTTCTACTGACCTCTAGAACCATAACCTCTTGATAAACATTCAATCTGACAACATTAAATCTTGGAGTGAACAAGTAGAAAAAAACCTTGCAAGATAAACCTCAGAACCTAACCTTACTTTTCCTCAACCTCTCTCCAAAGAAAAAGGAAAAGAAACACTTGATAGTAAAAAACTCTTCATACAATCCAAGAGAATTAATGACTTTGATATCGAAATGATAGATAATAGTGAATTTGAATATGTAGAATTCGAAACAACCAACGAAAAGTAGCAAAAAGTAGAAAACAGAAACTCTTGCCCTCGACCTAGATCCCTCTTCGATCTTCAAACCAAATATGGTAGAATCTGAAGCAAAATCGACATAATAGTAGATGAAGTCCCTGATAAAACTATCAGTAAAAAGATCCTTGTAGTAACTAAAGCCCTTAGATCCCTGAAGGTCTCCTCAACATCAAAAGTAAATCTCATAACAACACCCTCTATATCATGGCTCTCTTTGGCAACAAAGAAGCAGCCTAAACTGGAAGTACCATAATATTATCAGATACAGATAACAAAAAACTTATGCACATAGAGATTAGCAAACTCGTCACCAAATTAGAGAATAGTATCAGAGTATGGAACATCCCATTATATACAAAACTCATAGATATTCAACTTATCTTTGCCAGATTTGGAACAATTACTAATATCACCATGTAAACCCAATAAATGTGGCAAACTGTAACTATCATCTATCAAACAAAAAGAGTAAAGATCAATTTGTAATCCAGGATAGTATACTAATCAAGGAAGACTCAGTAAGAATCTTTGATATAATACTTAATATGGAGCAAATGAAAGACAAGATCTCTATTACAGCTAAACTCATAGGTCTTTCTCCCAACATAACAGCATTCAATCTCAAACATATATTAAAACAAATCAACGACAAGACTTGTTATATCCCCGCCACATGTCATATACCTGAAAAAGATTTGCGGTACTCAGCTTCGAAATCAAAACTGATTATAACAATACTATGAACAAAATATTCATATTAGGGGAAACAGATATTACTCTTCTTTCAATAATCACTAAACTCTATGTCATATGTGATCAGGCTGATCACCTAGCTGCCCAATGCCCTAGAAAGGAAACACAACAGCAATGGACTGAATACAACAAGAAACAAGCTGAAAGATTTGGCAAGCTATACAACAATTCCAGCCCATGGGCACCAGAAATATTCATCAACACACCCCAGCTGTCCCAAAGACAAAATTATATGGATTATATGCCGCAACCTCTGATCCTACCATCACCACCAACCTCAAAGCAATCAAGAACAAGATCTCCTCTCCAGTATCCTACAAATCCTCAACATGGTCAAAAAAAAAATTGCTGAAATTAAAGAAACTATTTCAGACCTTGACAAATATATCACCAACCTCAAATACTATGATAAAAATGACATAGATAACATGAAAACAGATCTCAAGACATCTTCACTTCACAACTCCACATAATTATCATCCCCAAATCAAAACCAAGACATATAAGAGATACAATAACAACTCTACTTCTCTATCAATAAAATGAACCGAAACATAAACACAATCATAAACGCAATCTTTACCTTAATTCTGAACAATCCCATCCCTTTATTTACCTTACAATAATGTGAAACAATCAAAGCAATCCAGAGAATTCAGAAGTAATCAATAAGCAATTGAACAAGAATACAATATATACCAATCCCATTAACACCTTAAATATCCAAACACAAAACATACCCATAATGACCTCTCCCTCATTCATATAAACCCTCACACAACACTTAAAACTAATAAATCCAGCATAACAACACAACAACCCCAATTGTACAGACAAACCATATATCACTATCACAACTCTAAACTATTAAGGACTCAAAGATGAAACAAAATGCTCTATATGGGAGGAGATATGGACACAACAACAATAGGACATCATAATTTCAACTGAAATAAACCAGAACAATGACAAACAACCCTGGAAAGTAAATACATATACCATCTGGTAGGAAGGCAAAGTCTATTACATAGGCATCAGTATCGCAATCCAACACAACCTCAGAGACAGAGTCATCTATATCAATAGATTCATAGATAGAATTCTTTGCATCGACCTAGCCTTCCCAAAAAAGAAATATATATGAATCATAGAAATATATTTATCTGTCACATCTAGTCAGCAAAAGAAAAGACTTATGCAAACAATAATCAACTTGATTACAAAAAAAAACAACAAGAACTGGCATATAATTCTAGCCAGTAATTTCAATGCATACCTAAACTGTTACAAAGACAAGTACAGCCTTACAAGAAAATACCATTCAAACAAACTCAAACCCTTTTTCAATAAACTTATCACAATGAACATGATAGACATATATCACTACCTTTACCCACATTCTAAAGAATATATATGATCCATTAAGTGAATAGCTAACTCTCCAAAAAGCAAAATAGATGCAATTTGGATCTCCTCATGCCCAACTTGGTGTTCTATAGATACATACATCACAGAACAAAACATAGCTATGGATCACAGAGCAGTCTCAATACACATAGAAACATGGCAACTTCAAATTCCTATCAAATGCTTTCATTACCCTATAAAAGCAACTAGATTCAACTGGGCAGCAACACCTGAACAGTCCTGATAAAAGTTCGCAGAATCTATAGATTCACATATATATACTTGAAACCAGATAATGAATGAAAACATATGTATAAACAAACTCTAGACCACTTTCCATAACTGGATCTTAGCAATTGCAAACAGTTACATCACAAAATACAAAAAAAGAAAAAGAAAAAGGACAAAAAACATTCCTATATTAAGACTCATACTTCTGCTTCAGCTAACAGAAGCAAGGCACCAACTCACATATCTCAATAACTACAACCTGAAATTCAACCTATTCACCCTATCATCTCTAACCAAAAGCATTCAAGAACAAATCCCCTTCCTAACTTTTAATGAAAGTAATAACCTTGGTGCAACTATCAAAAAATCGAGCAATGGATCTGTACCAAAAACTCAAACACAAAAAATCCATTAACCAACAAATCAGAAATGACATTCAAAAAGCAAGATCCAGATGACAGAACTGGTTCAACACAAATAAAAAGCAAATGATTAGATCCTTACTCAACCAACCTAAATGAAGCATCATAACCAACAGACTCATCCAAGAAGCACAAGATGAAAAAACAGTTATCACAGATCCTACTCAGATAAAATAAACAATTCGACAACACTTTAAAGATTGAACATATCAACATGATATCAAAAACATTGAGAATACCATCTGGGACACAGAATACCAGCCCAAGGAGGACATCGAAGCCAGCTGGTATAACTCCATCACTCAGCCCTTCACTGAGGAGGAGATTCAGACCATTATCAGCAAAACAAGTAACAAATCTGCCCTGGCCCATCAAACATACCATATATCACCTTCAAACATCTCAACAAAGATAACCTAACAGGCCTAACCAAATTCTTCAACATAATTCTCATCAAAGAACAGATACCAAATAAATGAAACATGGTACTATCTATCCCATCCCAAAATCTAAAGATTAGGAGCACAATATAAATATTACTAGATCCATAATGCTATTGAAATCCATTAAAAAGATCTTTACTAAAGCTATTTGCACCCAATTATAAAATATACCGACTAAATATTACATACTTTCTGAACACAACTGGGCCACCCTATTCCAACAAAGCACCAGGAAACCAATCTGTAGCATTAATGGAGTTCTAGAGGATGTTCGAGAATCACACAAATCATGCTATATACTCTTCCAAGACATGAGTAAGGCTTTCAATATGGTCAATATCAATCAGTTGATTCAAGTCATGCAAAGGATCAAAATTCCAACTAAGACAATCAACATAATCCAAAATTTTTTTACCAACAGAGAAAACTTAGTAATTATATACTTTGAAAATACAGATCCCTATCCTGTCCATGAAGAAATTGACCAAGGTAACACTATATCACCTATCCTTTGACATATTTACTATGATCCACTCATTACCAGAATCAGCAACATGCCTGGATACAACCTTCAAACACACAGACAAGACCCTCACTGTCTCACACAATTAAACATAAATATTTCTATAGTAACCTATATGGACGACACAATCTTTATCACTCAAAACAAACAATGCCTGGAAGACATAATCAACATCAGCAACTCCTTCTACTCACTAAATGACATTACCTTCAATCCTAACAAATCTGAACTACTCATTATAAATGCCCAACAGCAAAGAATCACTATTAAGAAACACAAAACATACCCATAATGACCTCTCCCTCATTCATATAAACCCTCACACAACACTTAAAACTAATAAATCCAGCATAACAACACAACAACCCCAATTGTACAGACAAACCATATATCACTATCACAACTCTAAACTATTAAGGACTCAAAGATGAAACAAAATGCTCTATATGGGAGGAGATATGGACACAACAACAATAGGACATCATAATTTCAACTGAAATAAACCAGAACAATGACAAACAACCCTGGAAAGTAAATACATATACCATCTGGTAGGAAGGCAAAGTCTATTACATAGGCATCAGTATCGCAATCCAACACAACCTCAGAGACAGAGTCATCTATATCAATAGATTCATAGATAGAATTCTTTGCATCGACCTAGCCTTCCCAAAAAAGAAATATATATGAATCATAGAAATATATTTATCTGTCACATCTAGTCAGCAAAAGAAAAGACTTATGCAAACAATAATCAACTTGATTACAAAAAAAAACAACAAGAACTGGCATATAATTCTAGCCAGTAATTTCAATGCATACCTAAACTGTTACAAAGACAAGTACAGCCTTACAAGAAAATACCATTCAAACAAACTCAAACCCTTTTTCAATAAACTTATCACAATGAACATGATAGACATATATCACTACCTTTACCCACATTCTAAAGAATATATATGATCCATTAAGTGAATAGCTAACTCTCCAAAAAGCAAAATAGATGCAATTTGGATCTCCTCATGCCCAACTTGGTGTTCTATAGATACATACATCACAGAACAAAACATAGCTATGGATCACAGAGCAGTCTCAATACACATAGAAACATGGCAACTTCAAATTCCTATCAAATGCTTTCATTACCCTATAAAAGCAACTAGATTCAACTGGGCAGCAACACCTGAACAGTCCTGATAAAAGTTCGCAGAATCTATAGATTCACATATATATACTTGAAACCAGATAATGAATGAAAACATATGTATAAACAAACTCTAGACCACTTTCCATAACTGGATCTTAGCAATTGCAAACAGTTACATCACAAAATACAAAAAAAGAAAAAGAAAAAGGACAAAAAACATTCCTATATTAAGACTCATACTTCTGCTTCAGCTAACAGAAGCAAGGCACCAACTCACATATCTCAATAACTACAACCTGAAATTCAACCTATTCACCCTATCATCTCTAACCAAAAGCATTCAAGAACAAATCCCCTTCCTAACTTTTAATGAAAGTAATAACCTTGGTGCAACTATCAAAAAATCGAGCAATGGATCTGTACCAAAAACTCAAACACAAAAAATCCATTAACCAACAAATCAGAAATGACATTCAAAAAGCAAGATCCAGATGACAGAACTGGTTCAACACAAATAAAAAGCAAATGATTAGATCCTTACTCAACCAACCTAAATGAAGCATCATAACCAACAGACTCATCCAAGAAGCACAAGATGAAAAAACAGTTATCACAGATCCTACTCAGATAAAATAAACAATTCGACAACACTTTAAAGATTGAACATATCAACATGATATCAAAAACATTGAGAATACCATCTGGGACACAGAATACCAGCCCAAGGAGGACATCGAAGCCAGCTGGTATAACTCCATCACTCAGCCCTTCACTGAGGAGGAGATTCAGACCATTATCAGCAAAACAAGTAACAAATCTGCCCTGGCCCATCAAACATACCATATATCACCTTCAAACATCTCAACAAAGATAACCTAACAGGCCTAACCAAATTCTTCAACATAATTCTCATCAAAGAACAGATACCAAATAAATGAAACATGGTACTATCTATCCCATCCCAAAATCTAAAGATTAGGAGCACAATATAAATATTACTAGATCCATAATGCTATTGAAATCCATTAAAAAGATCTTTACTAAAGCTATTTGCACCCAATTATAAAATATACCGACTAAATATTACATACTTTCTGAACACAACTGGGCCACCCTATTCCAACAAAGCACCAGGAAACCAATCTGTAGCATTAATGGAGTTCTAGAGGATGTTCGAGAATCACACAAATCATGCTATATACTCTTCCAAGACATGAGTAAGGCTTTCAATATGGTCAATATCAATCAGTTGATTCAAGTCATGCAAAGGATCAAAATTCCAACTAAGACAATCAACATAATCCAAAATTTTTTTACCAACAGAGAAAACTTAGTAATTATATACTTTGAAAATACAGATCCCTATCCTGTCCATGAAGAAATTGACCAAGGTAACACTATATCACCTATCCTTTGACATATTTACTATGATCCACTCATTACCAGAATCAGCAACATGCCTGGATACAACCTTCAAACACACAGACAAGACCCTCACTGTCTCACACAATTAAACATAAATATTTCTATAGTAACCTATATGGACGACACAATCTTTATCACTCAAAACAAACAATGCCTGGAAGACATAATCAACATCAGCAACTCCTTCTACTCACTAAATGACATTACCTTCAATCCTAACAAATCTGAACTACTCATTATAAATGCCCAACAGCAAAGAATCACTATTAAGAAACACACCATTGACCTCATTGACAAAATAATACCATCAGAGTATTAGTGATATGACATGAAATATGTCCTGGAAAAAAAAACACAGAGAAGCCTAATATGGAAAAAAACTAACATGATATGCTCTATAGCAGAGAGGAAAATAAGTAATGACAAAATGCACAAATACATAATCAACAATATCCTCTTCTCAACAATTGAATACCTAACTGGAGACCTAGTCCTAAGTCAACAAGAAATCTAAAAAATTAACTATAGGATCAAAAGAAGCATGAAATACAAAGTCAACCTTACAGCAACAATCCTCAACTCCATCCTTTACTTCAAAACATACTATGGCATTTATGATATCTAAACAAGACAACTCCAAAACATGTAAGCGATCTACAAGATCTTTACATAGCTCAAAATACTGTGGGACAAATCTGTTATAATAGGATCCAAAATCTACAATGGCTCGCTTGGCAGAAAGACACTATCCTAGAGAACTGCCCCACTTTCCTTAAAACAAAACACAACTTCTATCACAATATTCTAAACAACCTTTAACAAAATCATATAATGGTCCTAAATAGAACCAAAGACAATAATCCCAAGAATTAACTCCACTACATAAGTGAGATAATTGACCGAAATTGGTATCACACATATAGAAAAGTCCTGAGATATCATTGCATCATGTATATAGAACAGACCTTAGATACTTTTAAAACAAAAACTTTACTGTGACACCAAGTAGGGGACTATACAATAAACCAAATAAAAGAAAAGAACCCAGATGGTATTTCAACCTCGCTTCAATCAGCTCAACCTTCCTCAGAAATAAAAAAAGCTTACAAGATATTAACGCATTTACTCAAATCGAATATGTCTTAACAAGTACTAGCACATTTGCCTAGTACTCAACAATAATTAACCAACAATTAGCAATAGGGAAAAGACTAAGTAGTAATAAAGAATAAATCAAACTTAGACATTATCAATACTTAAACAACTCTATACTCACAGCTTGTAATAACTGTGATCTAACAAACTCCATTAATGGCAAAAGCAACATGTGCTGTATTAACACTCAAAATGACAAGCTAGGCAAAATACCAGTCACCAAAACAACCAAATCCAGAACTGACTACAAACCAATGAACATTTTCCATACTTAAATATCATCTGGAAGCATATCAATCTGGTGACAACAACTTAATGACATCATCGCTGCAGTAGAAATTGATCCAATCCCTAAATAACTCTTCAAACTCAACAAACTAATCAAAATGCTCAAGATGACCCTCACCTAAATAGAAAACCTCATCAATAAAATAAAACCCCACAATATTTCGATATATATTGCGATAAAGCCTATAATCTAACAAAAAACAATAAGAACCTGGGAATAGGCATAATTCTCTAAGACTCCATAAATCAAGCAACAGAAACAACAAGGAACACAATAGCTTCAGGTTCTAGCACTACTACAGAACTTTTAGCAATCCTCATTACCATCAACTTAATCAACTACGAAAACACTTGCAACATCTACAGTGACTTCTCAACCGCCATCAAATAAATCAATAAAGCCACAATCAAATCTACAAAAAAATATAAAACATTAGACTGATCAGTGCAATAGTCAAAACAATAAAATAATAATACCTAAAGTCACATGGCATAAAATCCAACTAGACAACCTAGCAAAAGAATATCATAGAGCAGACAAGCTCACCCAGGAAAGCCTAGACAACAACACATTCAATATGACAGGTATCCTTACATATCATATTCCTCACACATCATATCCCTCACACATCATATTCCTTACATATTATATCCCTTACACATTATATTCCTTACATATCATATCCCTTACACATTATATCCCTCACATATTATATTCCTTACACATCATATCCTTTACATATCATATCCTTCACACATTATATCCCTTACAAGGAACTCATAATCTTCAAACTTCACAACACTGAAATCCTTAATGACATTAAACAAACTATCACAACAATACAACAGGCATAATACACCTGGAACTGGACCAATATAAATAGATACAAAGACCTGACAGACAAACAAAAAGAGGAAATAGACTGGAAGAACTCATTAATGAACCTGAACTTTTTCCATAAAACTATGGAACAAGGAATTACCAACCATATCCATACTCAAAAAATGATATCCCTGCATATTTGCTACTGATACCTGTTTTATGTGTACAGACATAAAAGACAACAAACATCTTTTCCTATGCAAGCAACATGGCTTAAACATTAAAGAACTAATAGTCAACATTATTAGCAGAGAAATAATAGCAAGAAAGGATGGCCCTACTAACACTAACATAAAATCTGAAGCTTCAACCAACCTTAACAACTTTAACACCAGGGGCATCCTAATTAGAGGAGGAATCAGTAAAGATATAACCAAACTCATAACACAATACCTGGATTCAAACAAAATGGTAGAGATCATTAAAGGTATAATCAACAATATCAAATTCTTACCTTCAGCATATGGGAAGACAGATGCAAAAAGTTTTATAAATGAACCAAAGACAATGAAATTTCATATAAAAAGAACACATATTATAAACAAAACAAATGTCAAAAACTGCAACACACCTCACATATACAAATGGCTCATAACCTGCTAACCACATAATCTCTGATACCAAAACCATCTATGACATCCTCTTGCATGCTAATAGAGCCTAGGCATGTTAGTTTCATAATAATGAGCAACAAGTCATAAAGGGTCTAAAAAAGACAAACTGGTTTTTTTAAGGAAATTTTTAGATAAGTAATATAGGAAAATGTTTATAAAATAGCTTTGTAATCAAAGTATCATGTACTCTAAAAATCTTAATAAAGTGAGCCTGTTTCGTGCAAAAAAAAAATAATAATAATAATAATAATAAAAATAAATTAATATATTTTATATTAATTAATTACTTTTGATAAAATTTATATTATTTAAAAATTTGGATTTAGATTAAGATAACAAAAAATTTTCAAAAAACTAAAAATAAAAATTTTAAAAAATAAAATTATAATTAAAAGAAAAAAAATAAGTTTTTTGACTATATATCATATAACTTAATATTAACTTGCTTAAAAGATTAAAAAGATTTTAATATACTATATAGTTAGTTTTTCATTATTAAAAACTTTATTGCTATTAGTAATAAAGATATTACTTAACTTTTCTTAATTATCAAAAGTTAAGTTTTTAAATAAAGAATGAAAATAAAATTTTAAAGTTTTACTTTAAGTTGTTTTAAAGAAAGTATTAAAATTGTACTGATAAAAAAGTAAAAAAACTTTTTGTAATACTTTTTTATATGTGATTAAAGGATTGATAGAAAGAATTTGAATATTGTTATTATAGTATATTAGAATTAAAATTACTTTTAATTTATTTAAATTTTTAAAAATTTTTTAATTTCTATTATTAATTTATTAAATTGAATTTAAAATTTTAATCTTTAATTACAAAATTAAAAGGTATTATTTTAAAAAATATGTAGATATAAATCTAAATTTAAATTAAGTTAATATATTATCAAAATAGTTAATAATAAAAATTTTTAATTATTTATAGATTTTTAAAACTCATTATTTTTATTATATACATATTTTAAATATATTTCAATGTGATAAGTTATAACTTTATGAAGTAATATTAACATTAATTTTTTCAATTATGAATTTGAACAAAAAAATATTAAATAGAATCATTAAAATATTGAAATTCATGAAAACAATAATTATTATTAATTTCTTTAATTTTTTATTCTGAATATTGATTATATTTAATTTAATTCTAATATGTTCAATATTTTATAGATTAATTTAGAAAAACATCTTAATTATTATACTGTATATTGTGTTTGGTTTAAAAAACATCACCAAACTTATATTTAAAATTAGATAAATACCATAAAAAGGGATTTCTATTTTAAAAATTAGATTATACAAAAACAGGTAATGGAGATACTTGTCGATTCTGAAATACTGTATGTGTAAATTCCATATCAGTTAAATGTTTATGATCTTTTATGAGATATATAAATAATTTTAATCAAAGCCGTTCACATGTAATTAATATTTTTATTTGTTTATTTTACTTGTTTATTTTAATTTATCAATTAATTTAAAATGGCACAACTTAACTTAGGTCAAAAATTATTTACAAAATAGAATTCAGAAAGTTTAAGACTATATACAATTTTTTTTGATATACAACTGATGAAAATAATGGAACCATATATACAAATAATACTTTAAATAATATAGAATTAGAAAATGATATAATGGAAGAAACTTGGGATCAAAACTGATGAATTACTTGAGTCAGAGATAGGATAAATTAAGGAAGAATGGGTTTAGTAGAACCATTACCTTTTAAATATTTTAGAGTTAACCGGAAAAATTAGTTATCTAGCCAATAACAAAGATATTATTTTATTGATAGTGTATCACTTCCCGTTTACATTAAAATTTTTTTGAAATAAATTAAATACAGTATATAATAATGCGTTGCACAATTAATATTCATGCTAAAAATTATTTATTTAT
The DNA here is from genome assembly GCA_910592055.1 of Acaulospora colombiana. Lineage (NCBI taxonomy): Eukaryota > Fungi > Glomeromycota > Glomeromycetes > Diversisporales > Acaulosporaceae > Acaulospora > Acaulospora colombiana. The sequence continues at coordinate 14,918 of CAJVPT010003028.1, forward strand.
ACAATCTAAAAAAGTTGCTCTTTTTCTCGTTATGTTTTGATCAATTAAAATTATGCAATACTACACTAGGAAGATATACAGTAGCCAGACAATGACAAGACGCTATAGATCACACATGAACTATCCTATTTAAGCTTCCGATGTCAGTGTATCTTATCACCACCAGATGTCAGATAGGTATTATCACCACACTCGTAACAATTAGTGCCCTTTAAAATATGCGATTCTTGATCTAAAGTATTGAGATTATGCCTGCACCATTATTTGATGCCAGTTGGATGCCAGTGAGAACGCTACACTCCTTATGGAGTCACTATGGTGTATAGTTATGAAGGAACACTCGTGCCATCCTACCATCATTACCTAATGCAGGTTTGGTGTCATCGCCACACTTCTATCTCAATCACTATGTCCTAAAATGTGCGCTCTTTATATAAAGTCTTGATGGATTACCCATTATCACTAATTGAGTGAGATCATTACACTAACTAAATGAGTGATTTCTGATATCAAATATTGAGAAATTGCATCCACACCGTCTCATCTTTGCTTTGTTATCTTGCGCCAATTTGATGAGATCACCACGCTTGCGGAGTCACCGATTCTTTCCTCGATATTTCTTTTGTAGGAAGTGATGGGTCAAAATGAAGATACAACCATCATTTTGAGTCACACAAATCCGAGGTCGAATCTTTAATCGATTGGTTAATTTCACTTATCAAATTTGGAAAAAAGAAAATGATCATCGCACGAAAAAACAAATAAATAATCGCGAGATTTTCTTTTCATTGTTAAGCAAAAAAATATATATCATTCGATACGATAGATAAGCTCAATAAAAATTTTCACATCACTGCAAATTTTGTATTATGACTAATTTTTGTATTCAAGTGATGCAGTACTTTCGACCGCCATTGTAAGAACAAAGATTTATGACGTTTTCACTTGATCAAATAGACTTGCTAATAGCCCTCACAATATTTACCAGATTTTTTGCAATGACCCCTCGGCTTTTTTTTAATACAGTATATTTAAGTAAAAATGGTATACTGCACACAAAAACTGAAACCAATAATTACTTCTAAGAAGGAACTTTAAGACGGCAGTTCAGTCTATCTTTGCTTTATTAGGCACAAAAATCACCTGTCTGCACACATGCACGCATGCATAATGTAAACCAAGTACAGTACGTTCACTACGTTCACAGCTTTACTCATGGATACTTCGGATA
>CAJVPT010003029.1:0-16145 GCA_910592055.1 Acaulospora colombiana
TCTTCCTTAAGCAAAACAAGGATATAAGGATATTGTTATTGACTAGCATAGTCACTTCCTTGTTGTCAAGAGTCAAGTGTATATTGTAGGAGGAAGACGTTGTTGCTATTGTTATCTCTTCTTGGGGTTGTTTCTTGTAAAAAGGTTTTTTCTTTAGAAAATTACTATAAAAGAAAATTTTCTGAAATTTTGAGGATCAGCAGAACAAATTTTTATTCAGTAATATATTTTTAGATTATATAAACAATTTATATAATTTTTTTAAACTACCTATCTTCAATCAAATATATTAATTTTACCATATAGTGATAGTATTTTCATCAGTTGTCCTGCTCTACCTGAACCTATAATATTTCAAGAATTTGCTATTGGACTTCTTATTATTTAATTTTCAAGGGACTTATAATATGTATTCCTTAATGAAGTTTTGTTTGCTACTTGAGAATAGTAGGTATTATAGATGATTCTTATTATATATAGTTCTCAAAAGGCTGGTTTAAATCTTGATTTTTTTATATATAGTAGTTATATATTAATATCTTGATAGCAATTATATGATCACACCTCTTTCCACTGATCCTCTGACCATACACAAAAAAGATATTCACAAGAAGTTTTATACTTCTTTGCTAATATAGTCTTACCACTTTCTTTAAATCAACTTGAAGGTAACTTCGAGAGTCATCCCTATACCTTCTCCCTCTTGCTATTATTTCTTTTTAAACAAAAACTTGACTGCTAGTGATCAAAAAGTTAAGCAACACTCTTCTTATCAATAGCAAGAAAGTTATGAAAGGAAGAAGAACTAATGTACAGTCATCTCACACTATAGAGAAACAATACAGAGTTTTGCTTGTGATAAGAGACTTCTTTCACATTCTTTTTATCATTTTTTGAGCTCTAATAGTACTCATTTCTAGATTTTTTTGAGGAATTTTGCCTACTTCAGTTTAACCTGAATTTTGAGTAGCACAAAGTTTCTTACACCATGATTGGACAGAAATTTTACATTAGTAAAAGATGTAAACAAGCTCATATTGATCATTTCATGTGTTTTAATATATTTTCTTAAACCCATAAGAACCTGAGGTTTACCATAAGTCATTTTTGTTGTGGTGTGTGTGAATAAGAACACTGTAAACTCCTATATCTTTGGCTAAGTGAAAGAGAAGAATATACACTTCCTTCATCTCTATCAAAAAAGATAAGGCTCAAAGGAATACAGAACAAGGATAATATCTTAAAAGTGCCATGCCTATTCTTTATCAGCATGAATATTGAAAGATCAAGGAAATTTTAGGATTATTCGCATCTAATCATCAATACCAACATGCAGTTGAATGACCCAAGTGACTGAAAAATATGCCATATCAGGACATTAGACAATAGTTCAATCTCTACAAATAGTAGTACTTTGGGGAAAACAGTATGATATTTATTAAGTTCAACAAGGTGCATACTGGAAGTATCAAGATTCTTCTTTCTAGGCTGGAGTTATTGCAATGATAAAGAAGAACAGATTGTTGGATAATGGGCCTCTAACTATTCCAATGCCTATTTACCTTCTCCTATGTTCTAGAGCCCTTCAAAACTCCTGACTTATCATTACCTAGAAGAACATTAATAAAAGATCCTATACTGGATAGGATATGGAAGAAAAGAGTAAAAAACTGGTAGACAAGGTTTACAATATAGAGGTACTGAAAGCAATGAAGGAACAGGTATTGCACACTGAATTGATAAAACTCTCGAAGAGTAACTAGCTTACAATATAAATATAGTAGTAGTAGTATATTTCCAAGTCACCCATAACCAAACCATTTTCTCTCCTCCTTCCTGTGTTTTTTTTTGTAATGCAGAGTTTTTACCTCTGTTTAAATTTGTATAGTCTTATTTTCATTTTTCTTCTCTAAATAGAGATAGTAGGATATTGAACATAATAGTAAAACAGATCAGATAGTCTGTGATAAATATAGATTCGAATACAATCTTTTTCAACCCCCTTGGTCTAAGAGATCAAAATTTATATTAGCACTAGTGACCCTTATACTAGTTTCTCTGATTTTTAATAGAGTAGCAATAATTACAAGGTGAATTCTCAATCTATTGTTTCACTTTATTTGAAAAGCAGATTTGATATAAAAGTTGGAAATTTTTCCTTATTTTATTACATCAATTAAATCAATAAAGTATAGCTTTATTGCATTTAAAAAAAATTTTTTTAATATCTTAATAGTTCAATAATATGTTATATGAATAACATATAGTTTTCCATTATAACCATTTTTAACTACTCTCCAGATATAGTCTACAAAAAGTATTCCTTGATTAATCAAGATTTTAAGTCTTTACCAAATATATCTAACTGCTACAGTTTCCATTGTGATACTAATGCTAATTACTAACCTTACTGCAAGCTGTCTTTTCTGGTAACTGTTGCTTTTACAATCTAGAGAATCTTCTATTAATTCAAGTTTTTTATAGCCTAATATGTTTTCTACTGATACAAATGATCAAAGTCTTCTATATCTCACATGAGAGTATTTTTTAAAAAGAAACAGATATCCATATTTTCATAAGAGACTTGAATCAATCAAAATTATTTCCTGATTTTCTTGATATCTTTATTTATTTTGAATAGCAAAAATCTTTCTTTTCCTAATATTAAAACTAATCAAGATCTATATGATCTAATTTATTACACAGTGATTGAATGGTGGATTTTTATAGATTAATTATATATAAGAATACATATGATTAATTAGCATGTATCTTATATAATATAATCTATATTACAAAAACTGTTTTTCAGTAAGATTGAACTGATGCGATAAAAATAGCCTCTAATATTATTGGATAGTTATTTTTAATCATAATCTTCATTCTATTTTCATTTTTATCTATTTATTTATAATTATTTCTTTGATATTCTTTGATATTCTTATTTGTACTTAATTAGTATAGATCACTTTATCAAATATAGTACATAACATAATTTATCGTAGATCAGGTAACCCAGGAGACCTAGAAGGTCCAGGAGACCCAAGTGATCCATTTTTACAAGTATATAAGCAGTCATAATTCACTCAAAAGTAGGATAAGTTTGTAGATAGCTTTACTTGACTTTGGAAGTTTAAGAATAACTTCACTTTTTTTTTAGGATATTAGATAGTTTCTTTTAATTTTAAGACTAAAGGAATTGTCCTAGTTTTCTTGATTTATTAATAAACTTGAGTTTTGAGTGAACCATATTTTTTGTGAAACACTATGTGATATTGTTTAAAGAATTCTTGATGAATCTATTCTTGAATACTTTTTTTTAATTATTATAAACCATTTTTTTAATTCTTTCTTTGGAAATTGTTCTTTTAAAAGCAATTCCACTTGAACACACCAATCAAATATAAATTTGATTACAACATCAATCATACAAGATCTGAGCTGTGATAAACATGTTTAAATAATCCAAACACTATAAAACTTTCTTACATTATCATATCCATAATATACAATCTAAAAGAAATAAGAAAAACTTATATCAAAACACAAGACATAAAAATTCAGAATTTGCAAACCTGATGATCAACATATCAAACATTGATCTCACATCACAATGAATGGTACAGAGATATCCAGATCACATGAAAGTCATATATACAATAGTTCATATGATGTATAATCTAAAGAAGATGCAAAACATATAAGTTATCACACAAAAAATTGATGCAATATATATTTATCACAGGTAAATTTATCTTGATCACATATACAAGAAAATGTAAAATTTTGCCTTAAGTCAAATATCTCAGTAGAAATGTATTCTAGTCCTATTCTTATATTTATAAGAGAAAAAATTTCAGACTCGAGCTATCCAATGAATCCTCATACACTCCATTCAGATAGAAACTCGCGAAGATAGGGGTGGGTCCTATACATGCACCATCACAGATGAACAGAAAATTTGAAACGTTTGATCCAGTAACTCAATGTAGAATAGATTTTCACAAATGTAAACCTTAGTACAAAAGATATAGCAGATTCTGGACTTTCTAAAAATAGTTTTGTGCTTCATTTTAATTCAAAATTGATAGAGTTAAATATAAAGTAACTTTTCTCAAAAATACAAAAAATATAAAATTCTTGATTTTTTTAACCTTTTGTGGCCATTCTTATCAAAGAAAGAGTCACATCACAACAAGCCACATATTTTCAAAAAGCTCAGTTTTCACACTATAGTCACACAAAAAAAATTTTCACTTTTGACACAAACTCATCAAGATATAGGTGTAACAAGATCAATAACGAAAGCAAAGAACATCCAAAAAAAGAAAAGATCATTGTTTACCTAACCTTTTTCAATCCATTTTCACAAAATGAAGAGAGTTTCACTATGACAACTCATATACCATTCAAAAGCTCGAGATCAGACCTATTACATCACATATAAATTACTTGATTCAATCATATACTCACAAAGTTATGAAGAAAATAAATAAAAATTTGTCTAAAACATTATGATTGGTTAAATTTATTGGACTCAAAAAAATTTATCAATTAGTAAATTTATTTGGCATTATACAGCCAATTAATTTTGCAGATCCATCTGTCCAAAAATCTACTCCATTCACATTATTAGATGTTACAAAGTTCTATCTATAACCTGTCCATCACATTGATTGATTTTTGACCATAATTATCATAACTCAAAATGAATACCTAATTTTTTGCCAAAATTAGTCAGCTTAGAACAAGTAAAAGTCTCAAAAAAGATAGAAGAAAAAAGTTTACAATTGATTGATAAAATTAACTGACTTTTTTTCTTTATTGCAAGGTAACACTTGAACCAATTTCATTAATTCTTTAATACCCTGTTATAAAAATAAATCATTTCATATTCTTTATTTGTTTTTTTTTTTTTTTTTTTTTTTTTTTTTTTTTTTTTTTTTTTTTTCCTTTTTTTTTTTTACCCACAATTATGTTACAATGGCATGTCTTTATTGAGATATTGAGAAATACCTAAATATTTTACAGACTTTCACAAAGCAACTAACTCATTACCATATATTATTAGTTAAAGGACTACACTACTTAAAAAATATGAGGAGTCTACTAAGCTAATTCAAACTAAACAAAACTAAATCTAAACTAGGTACTCTAAGTCAAATTTAGAAAACAATATTTTACTCTCTTAGTAGCTTGGCAATAGTGCCTCTAAGTTAATTAGGGTCATTGTCAACAGTTTGTCACTATTGATTCTTCCAAAAAATGATAAATTGCTAAAGTTGGTACTAGGAAAAAGGAAAGGGGAAATGCAAATCAAAGCCCTTTAAAAATTTCTTCTTCATTTCATAGTTTTTTCTCGAAAGGGATTTGCCTGATTGAAATATTCTCTAAGCTTCATAATATTTGAGGAACTTAGCTATTCCTAAAAGTGATTTCAAAAAGAACATTTGAAAAATTTATCCTTCTTCCAATGTATAGATTCGCTTATTGCTAATGAGACCAGCACCATATTATGGAAGAGTTTGCCTGACTGGAATAAAGAAATTTTTTCAAAAACTTTGCTTGATCAGAATAGTAGCTTGGAGACCTCAACTTTTGTTCAAGAAAGCCTTTTTATCACCTGAGGAACTTAATAAGAGATGTGAGTTAAATCTTCTTTTTGTACTTATTACTCACCTTTCAGTATTATAATTGTTTTCTGAAGATTGAACATACATGATTGGAGAGGACACTTTTTTTAAAACTTTCTTTTCTACATCATCAATGATATATTGAAACACATGAGTATGACCAATAGGAGCTTGTTTACATTTTAAAAACTGATATGTTTTATGTCAGCCAATTCCCTTTAGTAAGGATTTGTGCTACCAAAAATTCAGGGTCCAACTGAGATAGACAAAATTCTCCAGAAAACCATGAAAACAATAGTTCTAAGAGGTCCACAAGTGACTGGAAGGAGAAAAATAAGCCCTTCTGTCATCAAAAATCTCTATATATCTCTCGCTTCAAAGGTTAAATAGACCTTCAGGTACTTCACGTTAGTTCTTCTTCCTTTGGAAGCTTTCTTGCCATTGGTATCAAAGGTATTACTTGACTTTTCTTGGTTATTAGAAGTTAAGTTTTTAAGTAAAGAGGTTTATAAACAATAGGAGAAGGGTAGAAGTGATTTTTGATGTCATACTTCAAGTTGTTTTAAGGAAAGTATTAAGATTTTATTAGCAAGGAAGTATAAAAACTTCTTGTGAACATCTTTTTTATATGTGATCAGAGGATCAGTGGAAAAAGTTTTTTTTGGAAACTTCATATTCTTGACTTGTTTTTTAATATTATGATTAATTTTCTTAAAGAACTTACTTAGTTAAAAAATATTATTTTTGTAAACTTGTTTTTCTTATTACTTATAATATTATTAAACTTATAATAAAAGCTTATTTATTTTTTAAAAATTAATATATTTTATATTAATTAATTATATTTAATATACAGTGTGTAACAAAACTTTTTGAAATTCTTTATTTATTTATAACTTAATAAAAAATTATCTAAATAATATAAAAATTTAAATATATATTTTTTAAAAGTTAAAAAATAAGGTTACTTAAGACTATTTATATAAGTTTTATATTATTTTATATTAAATTTTTTATTTAAATTTTAAAAAAATTACTTACAAAATTGATTTATAAATTTTTTATTATGTTTTTACTATATAAAGAATTATCACCCACACTCTTTCCTAATCACTTGAGGCGCAGCAACCTCGGTAACAAGGAAATGGCTACCAACACAAGAAACAATAAAGTTTCGCAACTTGAACAACAGAGAATAGAAAGAAACCAACATGCCGAGAGAAGGAGCAAGGAGATTATCTCCGTTCGAAACCAACCATATGTCAAGAAGCCCACCAACACACAGACAAAAACATCAACAAACATGGCAGCAGAATCCAACGACGAAGGCAAAGAAACAAACAACACGGTCCACACAACAGCCACAACTCCAGAGGCAACACAAATGGATATAGAACAGGAACAACCTCACGAAAAGTAGACTTGGAGTGAACAGATAGAGGACGCTGAAAGCGGAACTGGAGAGCTATCGGCAAAGCAAATGCCCTTGAAGAACAGAGATTTTGAACAGAAAGAATCACAGAAGGGGACTCCCGACTTAACCGAGGAAAGAAACAGTGAGCAGTCTCACGAACAACCTGCTGAAGAAAGGGACGAGGAAATCTGAACACCTGTAGGTCACAAGGGCAATACGGCGCGCTCCAGCAACAGGCCAAGACCAAGGACACCGGTCAACCCAGAGGTTAGATATGGAAGGGACCATTTCAAGATAGGCATCGACACCAACGTCACCCCTGGAGCAAACAATGATGAAAAGATTCTTTACCTAACCAAGGCCCTCAACTCTTTTCCAGGGCTCATCGCAATTCGCATTGAACGCAACAAAGAGGGGACACAAATCGTCGCAACTTTTGGGAATCAACAAGCAGCAGATGACGCAACAAGAATGGAGTTGCCTAATCTAGGTGACAATAAACTCACACACATACAGATTAGCAAACAATCGATCGAGAAAGGAAAATCCATAGTGGTCTGGGACATACCCCTTAACACCAAGTTTGTAGAAGTAAGACATCACTTCGCCAAATTTGGCAGCATCACGGGTATCAGTATGAAAACCCAAAACCTGTGGCAATGCGCCACCATCACCTTTGAAGAAGAAGAAGTCAAAGAATCACTAGTCGAGCAATGCAGTATCCTCATTAAAGGAGATGCGGTTCAGATAAACGATGTCTGTTGATCCCTCGACCAGATGAGAGATAGACACAGTATAGTAGCCAAACTGGTCAACCTACCTCCAGGCACCATGGCATGGGACCTAAAGCGAGTCCTAAGTGAGATGAAAGCACGCACGTGTTACATACCACGTATTTGCTCGGTAAGATATCAACCAAAGAAGTTTGCAGTTGTAAGCTTTGAAACAAGAGAGGACCTGCTGGCAGCGAAAGATCTAACATATATCCTGGGGGAGATGACTATTGCCTTGGTACCTATCAGCACACCTCTGTGTGCAATCTGTGATGCAACAACACACCTAGCCAAGGGGTGTCCCATCAAGGAGCGAAGGAAACAGTGGAGAGAATTCAACCACACCCAGACCGAAAAGTATGGACAAATCTATAGTAAATTTAGGCCAGCGAAAATAAGCAGCCTTCAAATACCAGCTGCATTAAACAAAAAGAGAGGTGCCAAACCAGCATCATACGCAGCGGCAGCACGGGCTAGCAACAAGAAACAGGACAGGACACTCAAGGAGCACACTCAACAGACTCGTCAGAAACAATGCTTAGGTACGCAAAGGCAAGGGCAGCAGCCACAAGACCTTAGAGACATAGCGGAGCTGTTAACGACGCTACAGAGAGAGGTCGCCAGCCTCAAAGAAATGGTCTCAGACCTGGACGAGAGAGTCACGAACTTGGAGGCATACAATCAAGAATACTATGATGAAATGGAACAGTACTCTGATGTTGGAGAGAAAGAGAAATCCGAGCTCACTAGAGTGAGCCCAAATGACCTCGAAACCTCAATCCCCTCACAGAGCACACTGGATATCTGCGAAAGACAACAACAAATCAACAAGACAATGAATGACATGCAAGCTAACATGCAAAGAGCATTAGAGGCATTTGGAGCCTTTGCGAGTGACAATTACCAACCCCAACATCAAGCATAATTTTATGATTAACACATCAAAAGGCAAAAACACAATTCATCTTAGAGACGGAAAAGGAAGACAAACCAACACGGAAGCAGCTTTCAAAGCAGATACAGGCTTCACAATAAAAATCGTAACTTCAAACACAAGAGGACTAAACAAGGAAACAAACAGAACAAGCTGGATAGAATTATGAAAGAAAATAAACTGGGATATCATAGTCAGCACTGAAACGAACGGACATGAACGCGCAACAAAATTTTGAAAAACTGATGACTATGAGTGTCACTGGACCAACCTGGAACAGAGACAGGGGACAGAGGTTGGAGTGGCATTCAGAAACGAACTGGCAAGGAGAATCGTGAACAAAGAAACCTTTGACGAAAGAGCTATGCTCTTAGATCTGGCATTCCCACACAAGAAGTATCAAAGGATTATAGATATATACTTACCGGCAAAACATGCTGACAGACCAAAGTTTGAAAGAGAAATAACAAGATGGCTCCGTTCGAGCCACAGATAAATTGGAAAAACATAGTGACAGGGGACCTAAATGATACAAATATGCCATGCATAGACAGATTTTCGAAGAAGCATCGCTGCTTCGAAAACAAGATGTCATCAAACAGTATCCTTATCAATGAGTTAAAGAACCGAACCTTGATTACATATTTCAAGCAGCGAATCCGCAAAAAAGGGAATATACCTGGAAAGTGCAAAGTGATACAGCAAGCAGAATCGATCAGATATGGATAACGCAAAATGGACAACTGGAGCTGATTTCAGCAGAAATCAGGAAACAATTCAAGCAGATGTATGAAAGCGACCATGGGGTGACCATATCAAAAGTACACCTTTCATTTCCCCTACTGAAGAGCAGAAGGAACGTACAGAGGACACCCAACACCAGATACAACTGGGCCAACACGGAGCCATCACGATGGGAAAAGTGGACCAAACATATCGAAACTAAAGGGATCAACCCTAACAGCAACGAGTATTGACAGGGTATGGTGCAGGCTCAGAGAAGTGATTCTCGAAGCTACAAGCCTTCACATCAAAAAGTTCACAAAATCCAAAACCAAGACACACAACAAATGAGAAAAGGCTAGCAGAGTCCCATCAACCATGTTGATAGGACTTTGCCAGCTCTAGAGGATGCTAGCCGAGGCGATTACCAATAACCCCGAGGAGGAAATCAAAGGAAATATTCAAAGATTGGCAACGAACAACAGTATTACACCGCCCAGTGAACTAAACACACGCAAGGATTTCAAGAATCTATGAATCAGGGTGGTTGAGAAGATAAAGATTATCAAAACTAAGTCACACAGACAACTCTGTAAAGAGAATAGTGGGAGAATCAAGGAGGCCATCAACAAGTGGCTCAACTGGTTTGCTATAGACAAGAAGCGAATGATAGATAGCTTTCTGGAAAGAGAGAGGAGGAAAATTAGGCTCGACAAGCTCGTAATAATAGGAGAAGAACCGGACATCATTCTTGATGAAAACAAAATCAGAACACGAGTACGAGATCACTTCGAGAAGTGGATAAAAACACCCTCAAGACAAGGAATTCCAGAAGAATGGAAGAAGGAATACGAACCCCTACAACATATAAATGCATAATGGTACGAAGGAGTAACTAGAGATTTCTCTGAACAGGAAATAAAGGACATAGTAGCAAAAGCAAGCAAAGCCTCAGCTCCCGGACCATCGCAAATTCCATATATAGCGCTATACCACCTCGGTCCCAGGGCAATGGAATAGTTAAAACTATCTTCAATGCAATTCTCAAACAAGAAGAAATGCCTCGGGAGTGGAAAAAGGGATCAATATACCCAATACCCAAGACATACGACTGGGGTAATGATCTAACCAAGGTTCGTCTGATCACTCTGCTTGAATCTATAAAGAAGATCTTTACTAAAGGACTAGTCAACAGGTTGTCTAGCATAATCACAAGACACAGAATACTTTCCGAACACAACTGGGTAGCTCTCCTAGGTAACAGTACCGTTGAACCAATATTTGAACTAAACACTATTATTGGAAATGCAAAAGAGAACAAGAAAGAACTCTGGGTCCTTTTCCAGGACATGAGTAAGATATACGACAATATAAACCAGGACACCCTGGTGAAAGTCATGCGAAGAATCAAACTCCCAGAGAATCTAATCAGAGTCATTATAGGAGACTTCAAGGACAGAATGAACACAATCATCACAGGAGTAGGGACTACTGACCCATACAGAGTAAGAAACGGAATTGACCAAGGGGATGCAATATCCCCCTCCTCTGGCGCATATATTACGACCCACTCATTAGTAAAATAAACAGGATGCAGGGATACAAGAGTCTCAACAGAATATATGTCAGAGCACAACTCACAACAACCCTTCACAATACAAACACTTCTGTCATAGCATATATGGATGACACAGCTTGGATCAGGGGAAACAAGAGGGAATTGGAAAACATACTTACAGTGACAGCTTTTTTCTATAATTTTATGGAAATTCAAGCAAACCCGAACAAGTCAAAGTTAATTATAATCAATAACAAAAGGGAGTCTGAAGTAACCTTTGAACAAGACACTATTAAAATAGTCATGGGCGCAGTTCGCTACTTAGGGGTATGGTTTGATCACGATAGTAGGAAGAAACATCAGTCAAATCTGCTCCAGCAGACAACAACTAATCTCACAAACCATTTACTCTGGAAGAAGGTCACAGATAAGCAAATGCAATATCTAATCAACCAAGTAATCCTGCTCAAGCTGTAATATCTCATACAGGACCTTTGTCTAACAGAAGTCACGATAGAGCATTTGGACAGAAAGCTGTGGCGAATTATCAAACACAAAATAGGCTTTGCTACCTCAGCGCCAAATTCCACCTTCCATAGTAATCTTGGCTACAATACTTTCAGTCTGAAAGCACGCATGCTTCAGAAATATCTAATGATATTCGAGAACTTGCATCAAGCGACTAATCATGCTGGTAGACTATGCAGAGAAAGTGTCACAAACCTCCAGTGGGCAGCATGGTCAGAGACGAGCATTCTGGAAGAGTGCCCGAAAGTCCACCCGATGGGTACCAATTTTGTACAGGACATACTAATCAATGTATAAAGGCAGGGTTTTGCATTTAGGAAAAAGGCGATAGAGACTTTAGCACTTAGTGATAACCTAACATCTATTGAAGATCATATAGGGAGGAAGTGGTTTGACAAACACAGGAACCAGCTCAGAGCAAGTAATCTCAGATGGGTGAAAAAGTTTGTTAACTACAACAAAACCAAAACAATAAGTTGAACCCAAGTATGTCATACTAATAAATGCAGGGCACAGGGAAGAGAACCTCGCTACTATGAAGAAATCACCAACATGATCACTACAGGTATGTTCAACCCAAATTACGTAACTCAACTAACAAATCTTTCCCCGGCACCAACCCCTTCCACAACATGGTTTGGGCAGAGGGAATTAGCAGCAAATCTCTTAAGAAAGATAAACTCGTATTGATCACTGGCGACAAAGACACAGGGGTAGATGAACTGGTCATCGGGAAGCTTAGAAAGAAGGATAAAAACATAACAACAGTGAGACACTTCACATAAGAGCCACACTCACCACACATAAGGCTATACACAGGATGCGAAATGAACAAGAGCGGTTCCAGGGACGTTTGCATTATAGACATGCCAAACAATGACACAATTGCTGTCCCAGGTAGCGGCAAACAGCCCTGAGCAAACCCAGATGGAAACAAGGAGTTCAAGCTCTTAGCATCACCTCAAAGTATAAGGACCAGGCTCAACCAGAACAAAAAAGAGAGCAGAAGCGAACTAAAAGATGTCTATATTTGTAAAAAGGCAGGTACAAACGAAGGTATCGAATGGATCAAGGACCAAACGACTCAAAGGAAAGTCACACAGGTGCAGCTACAAATGGAAGGATAGAAGGAAGTCAAGGTAAAACAGATGCGAGCTGCTCCAGAAATTATCACACCACGGCTTTCATGGCAGAAAATACTGAATCGGGTGAGAAAACCAAAGCCATATCTTTCTAGATCCCCCGTAGAACAACAGCAAATGAGGCAGAACTAAATGCTATAGTGCTAGCCCTAATCTCCCTTCTGCATGGAACAAGAGTCACAGTGAACACAGACAGTCAGATGATAGCCACTGCGTTAAAAATGGCCAGGAACAAGAGCAAAATTTCGAAGCTAATCACAAACACCAGTGATCTTATTTACAAGAAAAACATGAAAATCAAGGTCAAAAAGATCGGGAGAAACAGCAATCCAACCATTTCAAAAGTAGATGCAGAGGTCAGGAAGGCCAGATACAAATGGCAAACCATGCACCTAGACATCACCCCACTTAATAAAAACATATTGGAACTAGAATACAAGGGGTTTGCGACCAACTTTAATGTTAGAGAAGCTGTGCGAAATCACTTCAGAAATGAATATTTGTTCGAATTGAGCATCCTGGAAAGGAACTGTGATCTCCAGCAACTAAACAACGAGGTTGATTGGGAAAACACAGTTAACTTCTTGAGAATGAGGAAGCTTACCGCTGGGTAGACAAACATGAAAGACCATCAATGCAAGTCTTTCAAACTGAAATCATGGATACAGAAGCTGCCAATCATGACCAAGCTTCATGCCCGAAGAGGGGACCTATACCCTTCCAACAAATGTATTAGATGCAATGTGTCATATGAAGACCAGGCATACGTATATTTATGTGCAGCAAGTGAGCTTGACTTCAGTACACAAATACTAGAGTCAATAGCAACCTATTTGCAAAGCAGAGAGAAACGAAGCAAGGCCTGGGTCCAAGGGTGGATTCGAAGGGTAAACGCTAAGGAAGTTAGAAGCTGGATCACACTAATAGCCAGGAGCTTAGTCCCCAAGGGCATTACCGAACTGGTTCGCACCTGGGCAAAAATCTACAGGAAGAAAACCAAGCTCACTCTTTTAAAGTGTATTGAAAAGATTCAAGACCATACCAAAGAGATTTGGATGAGAAGATGCGAAAAGGTGGTCGAATGGGAAACCGTACAGAAGATCACAAGGAAAAAAAAAAGAGACCGAGGACGATGGTCCCGAAGCTTTTCAAACAATCACTTGGCAAAACCAGTCAACACTGTTGGCCTGGATTGGAAAAAAACTAAAACTTTAAATTTCCTTTTCATACGAAGACATAAGGAAAATGGCACTAACTCAGCCTAGGCAAGTTAGTTTTCTGGAAGGAAGGCAACAGGCCACGGAGGTTCCCAGAGATCCGAACCAGAAGGTATCTTTCTCTAAACTCTCAACATACATGCTACTATAGTTTGTGAAGTTTAGTTAACTTTGAAATAGATAATATATGTAATATTTAAGTAAAAGTTAAATAAAGACCAACTGGAGGCTGAGCCCGCAAAAAAAAAAAAAAAAAATTTATTAATTGATAACAATTGCACATATATATTTTATAGCATATCCAATAGCAATAGGTAGGTAATATTGGGCCAAAAAATAGTGATATATAACTGAATATATCATTGGTATATTTTTTTACCTATGTGACCCAGTAATGGAAATTGGTCATGAACATCAAGCCATTATACAAGCAATTGACTGGTTAAACTCACGTTAAAGTCAACAAGTTGACATAACCTAACTCAATTATTTTATTGCAATGGAAATTAGTTGGGAATAATAAGTCAATATATGATATAAAATAACATATAAAATGTATTCGATTTATCAAACTCACAATAACAATATGGGACATTATAACCTAAGTCAGTTATTCTATTGTAGCTAAAATTACTCATGAATATCAAACAGGTATACAAATATTGTTATCGAATTTGGATTATAATAGAAAATATGTTACTTAAATAACAGTATGTCATAACCTAATTCAGGTATTTCTTTCCAAAGGAAATCGATTAAAGGATCAAATTTGATATCAATAATTTTTTAATTACTCATATAAAAGTTTGTATATTAACCTAATTTTTCTAAAGAGTATATAAACTGTCTATCTATCTATATGTCATAAAAATTGGATCAAGTATATCTCTAACTTAAATTTTGTAATTTATATATTACACTTAGGAATATATCATTGATTAAGTGTCTTGAATTTTGTAATCAACCCATTACTTGAATAACTTGAGTTTTATAATCAATCCATCCTTCTAATGACTTGAAATTTGCAATCTATATATTATAGCTGAGAGGAAATAATCAAAACTAAGTATAAATAATATAATTATGTTATTTCCACTATTTGAAAATAGAATTCTAACAAATTTTTAATCTAGATTCATTTTCTAATAGTCACTAAAATATTGAACCCAAATTAATATAAAGATTGATGAATGATCATCAAATTATTAATTCAACTATGTCCTATCCTAATAATTAAAGGCTTGAAATTTTAAATAATCAACCAAATATCAGCTCAATTTCTGAACTATATTAGTTTTCAGTTGATGAGTTATATTGATTTTTAAACAACATATATAATATTCATAAAACAATAATCAATGGATCTGAATATTTTTCAGTTGAACTCTTGTATCTGAAAAATCAAATTTGAGATATATGCTGAAATATTAAATCTATCTGTCAAATACTATAAGGCATCTTATAAAACTATAGACTTTCAGAGGCTATTTACAAAAAATAATAAAAATTCAATAATTATTTAAAATAGAGCTAATCAATATGATAGATATCAAATTGGAAGTGAAATATTCAATTCTGTTATGTCCTTATGAAATATTAAGGGCTCATTTATATTAGCTAGATTTGTGAATCATGATAAAAGTATCAATTTATATTTGGGACAAGTTCAATTTTCTTTACACATTCAGTAAACTTTCAGAATAATGTTATTGAACATCAATTAACCTTTATTTAGTGATACAAACTAGTTAATTTAATAAAAAATAGATTTTATCTCAGATCTGAAAATAATATGAATATTGAATTGTGGAGTATTAAATTTTATCTAGTTGAATGTGAATGCATAATTCTTATGCATAATATTTTTTGTCAATTTATTTTATTTAGATATAGAATCTTAAATTAGCAAGACTCTCACAAATATTTAGCTGTAATTCCTCTAAATTATAAATATAATATATAATTAAAAATTTGACAAATATATGAATTTTGATACAAAACTCTTTCCCGTAACCAACCAGATTCTTAAAAATTTCCATTTTTGGAAACTTTTAAAGACGAAAGATAAAGAAAGATAACAAGTCACAACAGAAGCCCCAAAGCTTCCAATAACCCTCCCACAATTACAGAGTGCACCTTGAGATACATAAAAGAGCCAGCAAAGAACTGGGCCTGGCCAGAACCCAACCATATGCAAAGAAACCCACCACGACAGCAGCCAAG
>CAJVPT010003030.1:0-16141 GCA_910592055.1 Acaulospora colombiana
AGCTTCTGCAAACAACTTCAAGAGTTAAGTTTAATAAAGCACACATAACTAGCCTGACAGAGGGTTTAAAAAAAAAAAACCAACAACTTCAAGAATTAAGTATGATTGATATATATAGGTATTATAATCTTAATTGAAAGAATACACTTGGTATTTGACAACCTCCTTAAAATAGAATTGATATAATATGGAAAATACATGTCCTACATAGTGCAACATAGACTCTATTATCACTGAAAACATCAATATAATTACTGATCATAATATCCAAATAATATATATTGAATTATGGCAATTAGAAATAAATGTCAAATGCAATAAACATTACAATAACAATACCCACTTCTTTTAGGATCAGATATCAGATAAACAATGAAAAGTATTTATAGCAGACCTCGATATATACATATTTACACTCAATAAAATACTCATACAAAACCCAACAAATATTGATAAAGGATAAAACTATCTCAGACAAGCTATCCTGAGCTCAATTAAAAAACATATCCACTAATACAAAGAGAATAGAGGAACAGACCCAAAAATTCTAATCTATCTAGATCTTTACTCCTCTTACAACTAATACAATGCAAAAAACAAATCAAGTTGTATAGTAAACAAGATCATAAGGCAGACTCTGAACAGCTGAACAATCTCTATCAAGTCATTTTTGAAAAGACATCTACTGATCAATAGTCACCAGAAGCAAATATAGCTATAATAATTGAAGAAATTGATAAGCTAATAACATTAAAGAAAGTTATTAGCAAAAAAGACATAAATATTAAAACTAGAGAAAACATTAATCTAGTTATTATACAGTAAATCAGAACAATTGATATAACTTAGACAAGAAAAGACTGATCAGAATATTACTTGATAATTCCAAACAAAGTATTTTCACAATTAAATTAGTCAAACATAAAGATAACAAAAAGATTTTCATTCATAACTCTCAAGAAATAAAAAAACAATCTATTCCTACTTTGATAACTGGACAAAAAGAAAACATATCCTGAAACAAAAAGGCATAATATAACAATAAGCATACCAACCAATATCACATATCAATGAAGAATGGTATAACTCTATATTTCATCCATTTACAGCTAAAGAGATATAGCAAGTAGTCAAAAAAATCAGTAACAAGTCTGCCCCCAGACCATTTTAAATTCTATACTCAGCCTATAAACATCATAGCAAAGAAACCTTAGACTCTATAATCAATCTGTTCAACAATATCTATATATATGAAAGACTTTCTAAAGAATAGAAAGAAGGGACAATATATTTCCTATTTAAACCTATAAACTAGTAACACAATATTAATATAACCCATCCAATTATTCTACTCAAATCCATCAAGAAAATCTTTACCAAACTCATCTATAATAAACTTACAAAAATCATAACTAAAAATTCAATTCTCTTAGAAAACAACTGGGCAACAATACCTGGAAACAGTATATACAAATCAATTACTATAATAAATTAGATATTTAAAGATACAAGAAAACAGAACAAGCAATGCCTAATGCTTTTTCAAGACATGAGTAAAGCATACAACACCGTCAACATCAATCATCTCACAATAGTACCCTGCAGAATAAAACTATTAAACAAAATTCTTTATATTATCAACAGCTGTTTCTTAAATAGATCCAACAAAGTAATAACTTACTTCAATTAGATAGATCCTTATATAGTAAAAGAAGATATTGTTCAAGAGAACTCAATTTTACCACTCCTTTAGTAAATTTACTATAACCACTCATCATAGCAATAAGCTCTCTATAAGATTACCAACTGACATACCACAAATTCATATTTGATAACTGCAGTTCAACTAAACTAAATATCTTAGTGGTAGTATACATAGATAATACTACTTTTATAGCACAAAACAATGAACAGCTGGAAGCCATAATGGAAGTCAGCACATTATTTTATTACCTAAATAGTATTACCATCAATCTACTCAAATCAGAACTAAGTGTCATTAATATTTTTTTTTTTTTTATAATGCTGGCTCAGCATTATTTTATTTATATTTATACAATATTATTACATAGAAATTTTCCTAGGACATACTACTAGTCTACTACTAAACAAAACTCAATAGAGATAACTTCTCTTAGGAGGAACTCACCTTGTGACTTATTGCCACCCCTTTAATGGGGGCTAACCTGCCAAAGCTGGACTAGTGCTAAAATAAATTTCTAAGATATAAAAGTTGTCTATAATATTTGTTATTCATTGTGTCATAAATTTGTTAACCAGATACATAAACTGGTCTTTTATGAATTGTTCTCTTTATATGAAGATTGGATCTTCTTCTTTGAATTCATACTTGAACTTCTTTTCTTTTTGTTTTGTAATACCATTTTATGCTTTCCATTCTTAAAAAGCCTCACATCTTTTTGTTCATATTTGATAAAGATATTTGATGATTTTTGTGCATATTAGAAATATGCAGTTTTTCCTGATCAATTTGTCTGAGATTGTTTTTTTGATCTCACGAATTAATTCTTTAAAAAATACTCCTTTAATGCTTACTGTTAAGTATTCCTTGTATTTTAGGTTGGTTTTGTTTTTATCTGGTCTGCAAATTTTGAAATTTTAACTTTGTCCGCATGTGTTTCTATATATTCAACTATTATATTGATTATGAATGTTTCAGTGTTTTGTCTAGTTTGTAGGCACATGAAGGGGTGTGTATTGGTTTCAGGTTCTTTGCATATCAAGCAGTCCTTGTTTTGATATGATGATGGAGCTTTTGCATATAGCTTGCTTTTGGTTGGTAGCTTCTCATTCCATATGCTAAGGTAGAATTTTCTTAACTTTTGGTTCTCCCAGGTTGTGTAGTGATCACTCATCTTGGTAGGTTGCAAATGTGTTGTAGTTGTGGGCCAGTCTGTTTCTTTGATGATTCTGTCACTGAAGTTACATCTTGTTCTATTTAGTAGTCTCCATTTTGTCAGGTGTGTAGTGCTAGTTAGCTTTTTTGTGATCATTTT
Source organism: Acaulospora colombiana (assembly GCA_910592055.1). Classification (NCBI taxonomy): domain Eukaryota; kingdom Fungi; phylum Glomeromycota; class Glomeromycetes; order Diversisporales; family Acaulosporaceae; genus Acaulospora; species Acaulospora colombiana. The sequence continues at coordinate 3,018 of CAJVPT010003030.1, forward strand.
TACTGTGATCTCAGTAGGGGTGTTGTCCCATTGGAGGGCTATTCCAATATATTGATTATGTGTTCCTACTATCTCAATTTCATGTTTCCCTGGTAGCATATCCTTCCAAGGGTGAATTTGTGCCAGTTTGTCTGCTGTTTCATTTTGTTTGATTTATGAGTAGCCTTTTACTTTGAAGAGTGACAGCTTTATGTTTTGTACTTTGCACCATTCTGAAATCTATAACAGTATGTTGTAGTTTTTCTGTGTTTTTATGATTTTTCAATGCTTTTTCTTTATGTTTTCAGGATTCTATTGATTGCTGCTTAGCTGTTAGTGAATATATTTGCAATACTGTATTCAAGCAAAGTGCTAAGAGCTGTTAGGATGGCTGCTATTTCTGCCCTGGTTGTGGAGGGGTATCTAGTTATCTATTCCTAGAAAGTGTGTATCTCCTGATCTGGAGTAGTGACAATCCATCCCAGTCCCATATAGTTTTTGTCTCTGAATTTGATTAGGAAGCCATCAGTATAGATATCAAAGATTGTGTAGTTGTTTAATTTCTCTTTGATTGTTTTTAGAACAGTGAAACAGTCTGTAAGGCCTTTTATTATGTTGGTTAGTTTTTCTAGGCTTCTTTGTAGCCTTGTTGGAATTGTGATTCCAGTTTTAACTTTGTGTGAGTTTGTGTTATCTTGTGTTGTATATTCCAGAAGTATAGTGTTCAGGGAGTTGGGAGATACTCTGTTTCTCTATCAGAGTTTTCTGTTTGCAGTATTGGTTTTGTTTGTTGATATTTTACTTTTTTGCACTGGTATGGTAATTGATCATTGTTTTGTGGCAGTAAAACTGCATTCACCAGTATTATCATCTAATGTGTTGATATTGCAGCCCAGGCATGCCTCAAGGGATGAGCTTTCTAGTTCCTGAATATAATGTCTATATTGTGTTGTATGCTGGTCAATTTTCAGTTGTTCCTTTTCAATAACTGTCTTACCTTCTTTGGTGATATAGATCCAATATGGTCTAGTAGTTAAGGTTTCAAATGTTGAAACTCCTTGTTTAAATATGTTTGATAAGATGTTTGGGAGTTGGAGATTTCCTTCCTTTCAATTAGTTTCTCTAACTTTCTGCTAATCGTGCTAAACCAGTTGGAAGTTAGGCCTGAAACTGCTTTTTTCCCCATTTTGATGATTTGACACCAGTCCAGGGGCTTGGTTTTACTTCTGTTTAGTATTTGACCAGTGAACATGAGGTTATGCTTTTTTAGTTTTTTGCGATGTTTTGAATAGAATTGTTTGCTCATAATTCTTTCTATTGAAATATCTACTTCTTTTATGAGTATCAAGCTATCTATATTTGAAGTAAGTGAGAAGGTGAAACTATGTCTTCTCATGAGCCAGATTGTGTCATGTGTGAAATTCTTTTCTAGATTTATTAGTGGGTGTTCTAATTTGTTTAGGATAGACTATGTTGATCAAAAGTTGTTATGAATGGATTGTAGTCTGATCCTTGCTATGTCACCTGCCTTGTTCTGTTTATTGATTCTATTGCATTAATTAGTGAAGTGTAGGAGTTGTCTGTCCCAAAGATGTATAATATTATATTCATATTTGTTGAAGAGTATGTTGTTGAAAGCTGTTTTGGCTAGACCTAACTTGTGTTTAAAGATAGATATAATACTACTCATGAGTAGGTTGCATGCTTTTTCAGAGAGCATCATGTCATTGCATAAGTATTCTATGCTAAGGATTAGTACATAGTTGATTACATATTGCATCTGCTTGTCAGTCAGATTTTTTATTCCTAGCAGGGATTTTGTTTTCCTGATTTTCTGTTGAATTAGGATTTTTTGATAATCTTTTCTACTTAAGCCATTATGCTATACTTCCAGAATCCTAACCAGTGTTTCTGGGGAGCAACCATGTATTGTGTGGTTTTCCATTGTAATGCCTTGCTTGAAATCACTATCATATCCATTTATGATGAGTAGGTAAGACTTCTGGGGATTGATTTTTATGTTATTTAGATGGTAGAATTCCTCAGCTTTTCCTATGATTTGTTGCATTTCCTTTCTGTTGTCAGTGATCCAGATAGTGTTATCCATGTATGCACTGACAGCTATGCCCAGCTTTTTTTGTAGCCATCCTTCTTTGATTTCCTTGCAGTTTTTGGTGATGATGGTATAGCCAGAGAAGTTTTTGATAATGTGGAAGATTAGGGGGTCATAAAAGATGTACCATAAGAGGGGAGAGATTGTGTCATCCTGGTTGATACCATCTTTGACCTCATATTTCTCTGTGGGTCCATGATATGTCAGGACAATATTCTGTCTTTGATTGAGAATGTTTAGGAATATGTTTATTATTGGGGTTAGAATTTGGATTCGTTTGAGAGCTTTGGTAAGCATTTCCAGGTTTACAGAGTTGAAGGCTTTTTGACATATCTTGACTGAGAATCCAGGCCTGTTTTTTGGTTTCTTTAGCATGTTTTATGATATTATTGATAATGTGAAAGGGTTCTTGTATACTGTTTCTTGGGAGAGCTGCCCAGTTTAGTTCAGATAAAATTGTATATTCTTTTAAACATTGGGCTATTCTGTCAGTAATGATTTTGGTGAAAATTTTTCTCTCAGCATCTAAAAAGATGATGGGTCTTGTAATGTCCAAGTTATTTTACTAGTCTTTAGGTTTGAGTATGGGGTAAATACTATCTTTGCTCCATTCTATAGGGGTTGTGCCTTCCTTGATAATGCAATTGAAAATATTTCTTACTTCTTCTAAGGCCTTTTTTTTGAGTTTTTTGAAGGCTAGATATGAAATTTGATTTCTTCCTGGTGCTGATTTGCTACTTTTATCTCTGATTGCTTTCCGTAGTTCTTCTTTGGATATTTCTGTGGTAGTTGAGCAGTACCATTTGAGGTTGATAGAGTTTTTGAGTGAGTATTCTTGTTCCCATGCTGAATATTCTATTAGTTGTTTGATGTTTCTAGTTGGTATCCATTGTTAAAAATGTTTTCTAACCCTGTATTTAGTTTCTTCTGGTTCTGTTATTATGTTGATTTCCTCTTTCTCGATGATTAGTTTGTCTAATATAATAGTCCTATGAGGTCTATCCATAATGCTATCTATCATTGCTTTTTTATTGGTTGCCAGAAAAAGTTGTCGAGTTGCTATTCTCTGTTTAATTGCTTGGTTTTGTTTTTTATGGATTATAGCCCAGGCGATACTTTGTGTGCTTGTATTATTTTCTGTAGATAGGTGATCTATTGTGAAATAAAGTCATTGAGGTTTTCTTTTTATATACTGAGTAACTGTTATTGGATCTCAATGTCTATTGCTTGAGAAAATTTTGATACTTTGAGTAAGGGTTTATTAGTTTTTTGTATTGTTTTTAGCTTATTTCAAAAGGACTGCAGTATTATCAAGGGGTCTTTTGTTTGCCACTCTTCTTCTTGTATTCTTTTCCTTCGGTATGGTTTTCTTTTGAAAATGTGTAGTTTGATAGTCTTGAGAATGTGATTGCATATGGTATTTCACTACTTATCGATTGTTGCTGATTTGTTGCCTTGTTTACTGAGTGCTACCTCTACTTCTCTGCTAAACTTCTTCCATTGTTCACTGTTTACCAGTTGCCAGTTGTATCTATGGTTGGGTTTGTGATGGATATTGCCTTGAGGTGAGTTGAGTCACCATACTTCTATTTTCGTAGTTGCTGATCTGTAGTTACTAAGGATTAGAGGGTCTAGGGCTTCTCCAATATATGCTTTTCTACTATATCAAAAGGGTATTTATTCAAATTTGGTCGATTCTGCTACTGCTGTTGTTGCGGTTTCATGTGTACTCTCTCTTTGTAGGGTTGTAGTATCTATAGATATCTTTTAATCCATAATCAGTAAGTATCTCTATTTGAGGGCCAGAGAATCTGTTTGATGTGTTGTGGTTTCCAGCAGCAGTTTTGTCCCAGGCTGGATTTGGTACACCATTGAGGTTCTCTAGTACTAGGAGGTGTCAATTCTTTTGTATTGTTTCTTAGACCCATTGTCTTAGTTTGTTTAAGATTTTGAGTTATCTCTTGTCTCTGTGGTTTGCATAAAAGTATACTCCTATAATTCTGAGTTTTTGTTTCTTTGGAAAGGTTACATCGGCATGGATGAGTCTTTCTTGCCATGAATTGTGGTTGTATATATGGCTAGCTATTTCTTTGGTGAGCATGAGGTTCAGGTCTTATCCAATTATTTGTTCATAATTATGGGACCATAGTATGTGATATAGTGGATGTGTCCAGTATTCAGATTGATAATGGTTACCATTAATTTCTGTTGTGACTATTATATTCCATTTTATTGTGACACACCATTTGAGCCATGTTTCTCTTTTGTGTTTATCAACTAGGCCCTGAATGTTATAGATAGTTGTTTTCCATATGTTATTTGTTGGAGTGTGAAGGGGGGTATTCATATGAGATGGAGAGTTTATATTGAGTGTAATTGTGTTCACTGTTTTAGTGTTATCATTTTTTCTTTTTCCTTTTCTATGTATTATTGGGGTGATAATGTTATGATTATTTACAATTATAGGGTCCTCTGTTATTGATAGTTAGATAAGGGGTTGGAGAATGTATTCGTATTTAGGGTATTGATAAGGACATTAAACATTTTATCCATGTTTTGGTCCCAGCAGTTCATTGTTGAGTGAATTCGCTGTTGTTGCAGTTGGATCTCTTGCAAGTTTTCAAGAGTTTCTTCTATATTCTCTATTGTGCTGTTTGTGTTCTGATGGGGGATCTGGTCTTTCTCCATTTGTTCTATATATTCTTCACTATAGTTCTCTATGTTGACAATTCATTCATCTAGGTCAGCAATTTCTTCCTTAATTTCTCTGATCTCTTTCCTGATTGTCTTGAAGATATTGAGAACTTCTTCCATGACATTTGTTTCTGTGTATACATTGATTTGTTCATTTTCTTCTTTTTGCTTTTGTTTCTATCTTGCAGCTGCTACATATGAGCCTGGTCGAGTACTCTTGTTGGATTGTTTGTTTCTAGTAATGGCTCTAATTGCTTCAGTGTGGGCTAATTTGTATTTAGTATATAGTTTGTCAAAACATTTGGCTTGTTCTGATCAGTATTGGTTCCATTGTGTTTGTCTTTCTTTGGATGGGCAGCTGACTACTAGATGTTCAGTACTGCTGCAATACTGCACAGTTTGGTGTCGATTGGTTTCCATTCGACTATAGTTTCTCACAGGTGGAAGTTGCCATCAGTCATTGCGTCTCTTGTTTCTTCACTGTCAAAACTGATTACGGTGAATCTTTTCCTCCTATAGAAGAGATGTCTAGAAATGTAGCATGTCTTGGCTTTGATTTGCTTGCAAATATGTTTTAAGTTGAAGGCTGTAGTGTTGGGTGGAAGGTTAGTGAGTTTGGCTGCTTTTCACCTCTTTCTTTCATTTATTCCACATTCCATAGTGCGTCAAAAACCCTGACTGAGTTTGATCTTAGTGGTACACTCCATTTGTTAAGCATTGACTATTTGTTTTCTTGATTTTCTTAAGTGATCGTAGTGGTCCGCCACATCTGTTGGTAGCTATTGTGATGTTGGTGATTTCTCTATATTTGGTAAAAGTTTGTCACACTTCAATAAACTTAATATCCAAAGGGATGTCCCATATAATGATGATACTATTATTCTTTTTTTGAAAGAGGGTTGTAATTTCTATGTGTTCCAGATGCTTATTGTTTGTATCAGGTAAGATAAGATTGCATGCCTCATCTACAACCTGTTTGTCACCAAAAATGGCAATGATATACTCATTTTCTCCTTTCCCTTCACTAAAGACTGACATTAGACCTATCAAAGAGTCTAAGCTTCTTATCAAGAAAGAGGTCTTTTGGCTGGTAATTCTTCCTGGGATTTCACTTGCTTTGGTTCCTGTTTTGGCTCTTTCTCTACCAAATTTGGCTTTCCTATTGAGTAGAGATTTAGAGCAGGGTCTACCATACTGATTGGTTTTGATTCTATGTTTTGAAATGGTTTGCCATTCCTCTTCTTGCAAAAAGGTGTTTTGAGATGAGCTACCTACTGTTTCATCTTCAATTTTCATCTCTGTGTTTGCTTCTTTAAGGTATTCTTGCTGGTTAGGGGTTGTGTGTTGGTCACTGGAATTGTTTTCTGTGCTTCTTAGAAGTAATGGAGTAGTTGTTTTGGATATGTTAGTTAAAAGTTTATTTTCAACTTGTTCACTCCAGGGAGTGTTGTCAGCAGCAGTTTTTGCTCTCTTGGTATTGTTGAGATCTTGGGAAGTGTTTTGTCTTGCAGTATTGTGGATTGTTAGTTGCTTTATGGGTTTATTTTCTTTTTTTACTGCTATTTTTCTTTTGTTTTTTGTATTTTTTTTCATGTTATCTGTATTCATTTCTGTGCGTATATTTTTTGTGTAACTTTTTTCCAAAAGATTTTCATTGTAGTTGGATCACCCCAAGGTGTATTATTTTCTAGGTTCTTGATGAAAACTCATCTCTTCCATTCACTTTCTTTCTTTTTTCCCAAAATTACCAAAAAAGAAATTTTTTTTGAAAAAAAAGATCTGTAGGAAAGAGTTTTTTTTTAAGTGTCATTAATATATAAAATAGTAATATTTATTTTATTTATAAAATAAAATCTTGAAAATATAATTTCAATAATATAAGACTTACTATTTTTTTGAAAAATTATAATTTTGTAAAAATGTTAAAAAAAAAAGAAAAAAACTATGAATTTCTTTTTAAAATTTAGTTATAATCTATAATATTATAAGTTTCTTTATATTAAAAAAAAAATAACAAATTAAAAATAAATTTTTACTACTAATAAAAAACTTATATAATAAATTTTTTTAAAAATAAAAGTTATGAATTCATCTTTTTTATTAAGTTTTTAAATTCAATAGAAGTAGATAATTATATAAATTAAAAATAAACAATTTTTTATTTCTATAAAAGATTTTTTATAATTTTTTTTATACAAAATTCAAAATAATATAAATTTTGAATATTTTATAAAATAATTAGTTATTTAACTTTTATACACTAGAAGAAAAAATAAAGTTCTTTTTAAATAAATTATAATTACCTATATAAATAGTAAAATTTAAATTATCAAATTTAAAAAATATTTAAAAAATATTTTAAAACTATTTAAACTGAAATTAAAAATCCTATGGTTAAAAAAATCAATAAAGAAAATTAAACTAGATTTTTTATAATTTGACTAGATCTAAATTAAAATAATTAAAAATTATTAATTTTATTAAATTAAAAATCAGAACAATAATTCAAACAATAGATAAATTTTTTCTACTAATTCTTTAACCACATATAAAAAAGATATTTGCAAAAGGTTTTTTCATTTCTTTGCTGATAAAGTCTTAATGCTTTCTATAAAACAACTTGAAGTTTGACTTCAAGAGTTGTCTTTATTCTTCCTTTATTGTTTACAAACCTTTTAATCCAAAACTTGACTTTTAGTGATAAGTAATATCTTTGATACCAATAACAAAAAAGTTTCAAAAGAAAGAAAAACTAATTGTAATGTACCTAAAGACCCTTTTAACCTTTGAAGCAAGAGATGATCCTGGTGAATAAAGATTATTACCAATCTATTGGAAGAGTATAATATTGTTTTCAAAATTTAACTTAGAGTACTTACATATTAAAATAAGTTAATTTTTTTTTTTTTTTTTATAACATGCAACATAGCCCATTTTATTGAGTTTTTATATAAATACATGTTACTTTGTTCTATACAAACAATAGCATAAACATTTTTCTCATATGTCTACTATATATGATTATAAGAAAATCAATTGTTATCTGGTCTGAGGGCACCCGCCGCCTTTGGTGGCGGGGCTTAGACTTTCTAATCCTTGTAACGTGTTGTCCTTTATAGGGACTAATGTGCCTAGGCACCATTAGCATATTCCTTATATATCTCGTAGATGCTATGAGTTTCCTTGAGGATGTTATTGATAATTTCGAAAGGGTCTTTCAAGTTGAAGGTATCGTGTTGTACTTTGTTACTGTTCTTCATTTGTTGTTTTTGTTTCCTTCACTTGCTATTTGTGGTGATGCCCTGTTGTTTCTCCCATCAATGAAAATGGTTACACCTGTCTAACCATATGTTGTATATCCAGAATCTGATACCGTTTATAATACTTTTGATGGTTTCTGATATTCGATCAGTTTTGATATACTTGCTAATGGTCTTGATGATGTTTTTGCTGATCCCTTCCAACATGAGTTTGTTCCATATGTTGTTTTGTGTGATGACTGCTGTGAGTTCCTGACGAATGTTACATTCAGCAGTTTTCTTCAATCTTGCAGTTATTTCCCAATATATGATATCGAGGATCACTGTTTTGATATCGATTCCGTGTGAGAAGCATTTGAAAAGGTGTAAGTTATCTTCAACTTGGGGACAGGTAAAACAAATGTTGCATTTGTATAGGTCTGGCCTTCTGGTGTGTAGCTTGTCCATAGTGGGAAGTTCTTTATTCCACAGTTTCATTGCGAAACTTCTTTGTGATTGATCCCAGATATCTATATTTCCACTTGCCAGCTTAAAAAGGTGAAGTTTCTGTGTTGATTCTTTCCAGTTGATGTCTGTAACCTATTGTTGTGAAAGGTCATTGTTTCTATTGAGAGTAATCCAACTGTAAGTCAGCTGAGCTTGTCGTATGCTCTTGATAGCTTTTCTGAAAGGCGAGGTAAGTTCAGTTTGATTTCGGTAGTGGAAAGTAATAATGTTTGTACAGAGGATGGCATTACTAAGTTGCCCTTGAACATCCACTGTGTTGTTTGTGGTATATTGTTTGGCGAATCTGTCTGCTATGATGAAGGGATGGTCATCTGGATATTCTTTTTTGTTCATTTTGATCCATTGAATGAGGATTTAATGGTGTCTTGCTATGGTGCAAAGATTATGATTAATTGCAATTCTTTAATTTTCTTTGTGTTTTCTTCTACATAGGAGTGTATTTACTTATGAGCAAAGAAGAGTCCGTTTCAACTGTGGTAAATGGTCTGGGTCCACCCAGAGCTATGGCTATGGTTGCGGCTATTATTTCTGCTCGATATGCAGATATCTATTCAGTTATTTGTATGTCTACCTTTGCGATGCTGTTTAGGTTGTGGATAATATTGATACCAATGCTACATACGTTTGAGTTTCTGGCTGGGTTATAGGCTCTGTCTATATATATATGAATGTTATTGAGTTCTTTGGTACATTTATAAATGTTGATAAGGTATTGTTTGTCAGTATTTGTGAGCTTGATCACTTGAAAGAGGTCTCAAAAAGTGTGTGGGGTATTGTCAATCTCTATATGATTGAGAATTAGATTGGATTCTTTGTAGAACCATGTAATACTATCTGGAGAGGTTTGTAAGTAATTTTTCCTTGAGGTGTTTTGAGAACTTCCTGACTTGATGGTGTTGCGAACTGGTATTCTGAGGGAGGTATTTGGGGGGATTTCTATACAGCAGATATCTCCTCTGTTGTCTGATATATTAGATATTCCACATCCTTGACAGGCTATTAGGGATGATGCATTTGATAGATTATAGTGTCTGATTTTGATTGTGTCATATTTGTCGCTAATTTGTTTTTCCAGGATTTGCTGTTTTTTGTATTGTATGGTATACTATGCTTGTCGAGTATGTTCTTGGTTGAAGGCTTCAATTTGTATTAAGGGATTTTGCATTGGTATGTTGCGGTTGAAGCAGATAGAAAGAATAATTTGTTGTTAAAGATATGGGAACCATGTGGATTCTTTTCTTTTGTTTGTTTTGTTGTGAAGGGTACCAACTTGTTGCCATTCTAGGGGTCTGGTCATGTACGAACTAAGGAGTTGTTCAATCCAAAACAGTTTGTGTGTTCTCAGGGCTGTTCTGTATTTAGAGTACCATTCATGCTCAACGTAGTCTTCTATAGGGTGAAGATTGTGATTGTTGAAATCAATTGTTGTAGTTCGGTCTATACTGATATAGTGTTTCTAAATGTTGTGTAGACAGTCTTGCAGAAAGTTAGTAGTTGGCTTGAAAATTTGTGGGCATTTTGTGAATATGTCTTCCTTCTGCCAGGCAAGCCATTGTAGTTCCTGTATACTACTCTATATGATGTTACTGGCTGGGGTTGGGCTCATGTAGATTTGTTGTAGGTTACTAGCATGTTTCTGTAATTGTCAAGTTTGCACTTCCATGATGCCATAGAGGTTGTCCATATGTATCATGGTGTTGGGTGCTGAGAGGGCTAATCCTACTCTTCGTTTGAAAGCTTTTCTAATTTTTTGATCAATCTTCTGATATTCTATCTATGTAAGGACTAGATCTTAAAAGAGATATTTTATTGTGAGGAATATAACTTGGTTGGTGATATAACGATGCATTTTATTCGTGATTTGTTTTTTGGTAAAGATATTACAGAGTGATCACATCTTTTGTTTATTATATATTTAGTTACTTTATGGTGATTACTGGAGGCCCAAACCCAGATCTTTACACGAGAACCATGTTCACTAAGATTACATATAGTTTAAACAAGGCCTTATACATATTTGAAGTAAATCTATCTATATGAGTAGCTATATATATCCTACTTCTATATACAAGTCCTATTCCTTTTTGAAGAAAGATGTGCGATTCCTTCTTAATTATTCCCGGATCAGTTTTATTAAAAGTAGTCCGATTATCAGGCCGTCGAATTTTCTTTATCCTAAACTTCTTTGGTATTTTCAAGTTCTTCGGAGTGGTCCGCAGATTTCTTCTCCTACCAAGGCCTTCCGATATTCAAGTCTGTGAAACCCGGCACAGCCACATGCTTGAGTTCTTGATATGTCGGAAGCTGTTCGTCTCAGTTTTGACCTTCATAACTTCCTTCAGGAGCATGCTACCGGTTCAATGTCTACTCTTCTTATTATCTTTATTTAGTAATGCGGCCGTGTCAAGAGATAATCCTACCCGATTTCGGACATTCAGCCTTATCACAATCCAGTATAGACTGGCTTGTATCACTCAAGAACTCTAGTCGACTGTTGATAGACAAGCTATACTTGGAAACATCGGTTATATACGGTTACGCCAATATATGCAGATCACTACTTGCTTTTTTCAGAGGTTGCCCCCTGGAGAATTTGATCTTGGCTCTTGTAATATGACCTATGGAGTGCTAACCACTGCACTATGGATCCATAGGTCTAAAATAAGTTAATCACTTTATGGAGGTCTATAAATTATTATAAATTTATTTTTAATTTCTCAATAAAGACAAGCTATTATGGTATAATTACAAATTAAAAAAAAAATAAATAATAATTTAAAAAATAGATAAGAAAAAGCTAATAAAAAGTATAACAATTATATTATTAATAAAAAACAATTTTATAAATTAAATATATAGTAAAATATAATATATTTATTTTAATTTAACTCTTTTTACTAATTCTCTAACCATATACAAAAAAGATAATTGCATGAAGTTTTTATATTTCTTTGCTAATTAAGTCTTAATACTTTTCTTAAAACAACTTGAAGTATTACTTCAAGAGTTACTATTACCCTTCTCTTATTATTTACAAACTTTATCACTAAAAAATATGACTTTTAATGACCAAAAAAAGTCAAGTAACACCTTTAATATCAATAGCAAAAAAGTTATCAAAAAAGAAAAACTGGTTGTGAAGTACTTGAAGACTTTTTTAACCTTTGAAGCAAGAGGTTTATAAAGATTTGTTGTAGTCAAAAGGCTTATTTTCTTCCTTTTGAACTGTCTTGATCCTCTTAGAACTTTCACTTTTTAGTTTTCTGAAAAATTTTGTCTACCTCAGTTTAATCCTAAATTTTGAGTAGCACAAATCCTCACCAAAGATAATTGGCTGACATTAAACATATCAGTTTTTGAAATATAAATAAGCACTTATTGATTGTATTTACATATCTTATTATATCATTGATAATATAGGAAAGAAAGTTCTAAAAAAAGTATTTTCTTTAACTATATATGTTTGATCTTCAAGAAACAATTATGATATTAAAATATAAACAATGGATAGGTAAACAGATCTGATTTCTATCTATTATTAAGTTTCTTAAGTGGTGAAAAGGCTTTCTTGAACAAAAGCTAAGATCTTCAAACTTTTATCCAGATTAGACAAAATTCTTGAAAATATTTCTTTATTCTAATCAAGCAAACTTTTTTATAATGATACTAATTTCAGTAATATTAAGTGAATTCATATATTAGCAGAAGGATAAGTTCCTCAACATTCTTCTTGAAGTTACTTTCAGGAATAGTTAAGTTTCTTAAATATTATAAAATATAAAAAATATCTCAATTAGGCAAACCTCTTTCAAGAGGAAACTGTGAAATAAAATAAGAACCTTTTGAAAAATTTTGAATTATATTTTCTTTTTTTTCTTTTTCCAATATTATACTTTAGCAATTCATTATTTTTCAGAATAATCAATAGTAATAAACTGTTGTCAATAACCTTGTTAACTTAAAGACATTATTCCAAGTTATCAGGAGAGCATAATATTGTTATCTAAATAAGACATAGAGTATTTAGTTTAGATTTAGTTTTGTTTAATATGAACTAGCTTAATCAATCCTCATATTTTTTAAATATTGAAGTCTTTTAATCAATAATATATAACAATAAGTTAGTTACTTTATGAAAAGTCTATAAAATATTTTGATATTTTTTAATATCTCAATAAAGATATATCAAAGCAGCATGATTGTAATTAAAAATATATATACAGTATATATATATAATATATTTATTTTAATTAAAGTATGTATAATAAAAAAAAAACTCTTTTTGCTGATCCACTATTTTCTAAAAATTTCCTTTTTTGGTAATTTTTTAGAGAAAAAGGATAACACAATCCAAGCTTAGCAAACATAGTAAAGAGAAACACAACTATATCACTCCACTTGAAACAACACATAAAGCTCTATAAAAAAGCTGACAGAAGAAGAGTACATAATAATAATATTAGTACTTTATCCATCAACTTTTGAGAAAAAGGTAAAACAAAAGTAAATCTGAATCACAGTAAGGCCAAGGGACCCAACATCAACTCTCCTAGCTTCCAACCAGGCCAGTG
>CAJVPT010003031.1:0-16140 GCA_910592055.1 Acaulospora colombiana
CAAAGCCAACTCAAATATTGGGAGTCCAAAAACATACTTGATGATCCAGTAGAAGTCAAGACAATTGAGAAAGGTAATCTTGCTGCTGCAACTCTGGCCATGACAAAAAAGCTATAGATTACATACAGTATAACAGTTGGAGATAAAAAAAGATCTTTGATACTCAAGAAGGTATCATGTCTATCAAAATGATCATAAATGATGAGAAAGAATATATGAAAGCTATCCCTTCACTAAAAAGAAACAAAATAATATTTCTGGATCAACTAATTAATATGACCATACTAACAATAAGAAAATAGAGAGCAGTTCAGATTTTTGCCGGTACTTGTAAAGGTCCTATCCCAAGCTGATATACACAAATCAGAGTAAAGGTAATAAAACAACAAGACTTGCTAAAACAATTCTACTGAACTCTAAAATAAATTGAGTATGAACTTCAAATGGTAAAAGTGGCTTCTAAAATGGACAAACGGAAAACTAATTGAGAAGTTTTGACTGAAACAACAGGAACTACTATAGGAAAAGTCAAAATGCAAAACAGAGGAGTACTTTTCACACCATATCAGCTCACCTATAATCCTATTACAAATAGTACTATCTGTCATTCTTATATATCCAAACAACCAATGATTTCACATACATCTCAAACCTGGTTACTACCACAACTAAATAGGTAAGAAAGTTTTAAGAAAAAGAATCTATTTACACTTTTAGGAAATTCCACAGACTGGCAGCTTACAGTATCAATAAATGAATTAAGTACTATATATCTATTGAAGTCAGCAGAAATTGAGATACAAATAGAGAATTGGGAAAGTGAACTGATTAAACAGACCATATAATCAGAGGAGCACATAACAGATCTAATAAAGAGTCTTAGACACAACTATAAAGGCAATATAAAGCAATTCACTTTCTTTACTGATGGATCTTACAAGCAATGTACAAAAAGCAAGGATGAACTAGAAATGGGTCTTGCATGGATTTAAATTGAGAACAATAAAATAATCAATCAATTCTCAACAGGGGCAACATCATGGCCATCAGCTACAAGAACAGAAATTTTAGCCATACTTACTACAATCTTTACAACACCTAAAAATGGAGAAGCAACCATATATACAGATTGTAATGTAGCCATTAAGATATGGAGGACAATTCAGTCACAAAAGTTTATTTCCATAAGAAAATGGATCAAAATAACTAACTGATCACTATGAAACTGAATCAAGGACCTAGTACAAAAGAAAAACCTTTGTCTCACACTTGAAAAGATCAAGACCCATCAAAACAATAAGTTCAACAATATAGCAGATAGGTTAGCAAAGCAGACCAGAAGAGAAAATCCTTTGACTTGGCAACAAACACCTGATCTGGGTCAAGTTCTCACAATAGTAGCTTGGAAACAACATACTATTGATATTAGTATTAAAGATTTTCTTAAAAAATGGAATGCTAAGAAAGTAGGACTAGCTTGGACGGAGCAAAAATGTATTCAAGACCGATGGATACACCCTAATAAAGAAATTGACTGACAAATTTTCTGGAGACAATTCAATCCATACAATACTTTTTACACCTTCTTTAGTACCAACAAGAACAAGAGTTTTCTAGTAAACCTAACTCAAGATGAGCTTCCTACCCTTCAAGTGATGCAGAAAAGAAAACCAGACTTATATTCAAGTACAATTTGCTCAATGTGCAATTTACAAAAGGAAACCCTGAAACATCTTTTCAAATATCCTAAGACTCAAAGTAAAAGATCAATTATATGGGACATATCTCAAAGTAAAATTCTTCAGTATATCAGAAAAACAAAAGATCTATCTGACGAGATCCAGGCAGAAGTTAAAAAAGTAACAGGAAAATGGATCCAAGACATTAAACAATAGGATGAAAGCTTATATAATACAGTTTGTAGCTTTATACATAGAGACAAGACCAAGATTCTGGAAAAGTATCTCAAAGCCCTCAAGATTCCAACAATAACAATATAAGAGGCTATTAGTAAATTTTGTAAAAAATTGAGGAAGACTTTTAAGAAAGAAGTCTGAAACAAATGCTATAGCATTACTATCAAATAGAAACAAAATCAAGGAATTACCAGCAAACTCAAAAGGCTTGGAGTACCAACCGATATAACTAGAAAATGGATCAAGTCCTTAAGGAAGCCAATTACTTCTCTATTTGTCCCTCCAGAAATATGACAGAAGAAAAAGAAGACTCAGAATGAATAAAGTCCCAAAGTAATATAGTAAATATAATAAATATTTGGATATCTAAAGGTTTTAAATGGTTTGGTTTTTAATCACAGTTAGAACTTCAAGAGATCTATAATAATGAGCTGTAGACAATGATCTGAGTGACTAAAGAATAATCCAAGCCACAAAGGGAGTGAAATATCATTTCCTAAGTTGTATCTAGAGAAGGTTAAACTTTGTAGATGGGTGAGTCAATATGTGAAAGTCATAAAATATGTAAATATCAAATATATTTACAATGAAATGGACAAGCCATATTGACCTGACTGCAGATTAAAAAAATATATATATATATATTACCTATGAGACCAAAAACTTTTTCTGCTGATCCTCTAACCACATATAAAAAAGATTTCACAAGAAGTTTTATACTTCTTTGCTAATAAAGTCTTTATACTTTCATTAAAACAACTTGAAGCTTATATTTATGTATCTCTTCTATTCTCCCTTACTTGTTTATAAACTCTTTTGAATAAAAACTTGAGTCTCTAGTGGCCTAAAAAGACTCATGTATGCACTTTATCTACTAAGGATTAGAAGGTTCTAGGAAATAAAAAGACTGACAAGTGGAGTGTCACCTTATAGAACTAGAAATAACAAAAAATAGAGATTTTGTTGGTAGGGGAAGGTTTATTATCCACTTTTTCACATACTGTCTTGTACCTTCTTAAAGTGTCTACTGTTTTTCACAGTTTTCTTGAGGGATTTTGCCTACCTTAGTTTGATCCTGAATTTCTGGTAGCACAATATCACCTGGCATTTGATTGATTGACATGAAATATATTAGTAAAAGAATGTAAACAAGTTCCTATTGATCATCTCACATGTTCCAATTATGTCATTGGTGATAGAAAAAGTTAATTGGTATTCTATATTTGCTCCACTTCTTCAATTGGATTAACCTATAAATCAAATTTCATAAGATCAATGAGATATAAGCAACAAGTCCTCAGGTGATGAAAAAGCTACTATTTATTCAAGCTGAGATCTTTCTCTCCTATCATTTTAGTCAGGCAAAGTTCAAGACCAAGGTCTTCTTTTTATCCCAGTTAGACAATAAAACTGAATGGTCTCTAGTCCATGCTAAGCTTCAATCCTTTGGTTACAACTGAGAATGCATTTCTTCAAAAGTTGTTGAAGGATATCACAATTAACAAGGATCCTCATCACTCTTGAGACCCTCTTACCATTACAAAACAAAAAGATTATTGGAAAATCTGACCTTTTGGGTAATGGAAGATGTATATCAGTAAAATTTTTTTAATAGGCATGGTTGCTGGAAGATATCATATTGAAACAACAGAACCTAGTTCCTACTAAGTCACATAAGAATCTGAGGTCTATTATAAATCATCTGTCTATCACAGGTGGATAAAAAATCACTGCCCAAAGAAGGTTAAAACCAAGTGTGTCCTGAAAGTAAAGGCTTTCACTAGATGATAAGTTTCCTAAGACAGTACACAAGAAAAAAATCAAGATCAAGAATGGATAAGTTTTTCAGATGGTCAGGAAAAGAAAGGATATTTCAATTGGATATTTCTTATTGAGAAGAGGTCTTAAAAAGCAGATTTTTTAAGAAAACTGAAAATATTTTTTACAATTTTTACTTTTTTATTTTCTTGTTGTCTGCTAGATATTTTTAGAAATCCCCTCTCCTCTTTTTTTCAACTCATCCTTTTGTAGTTTCCCATATTTTAGCAGCTTGATCAAACATACAGTGGTAACAACCTGCTGATAATGATGTAGTGGACTAGAAGAGTTTTTACCCAAAGACACTGCAGAGTGAAATATTGTTCCTAAGACTGAACTTAGAGACTTTTATGCTTATTATGAGTTAGTTAAATTAGAATAATAGTTTAGCTATAGTATATATCATGTTGCTCAAATAAAAGTATACTTATGTTTTTAATTGATTAATAAACTGACAATCTAGCCTGGCTATGGGTACTTAAAAAAAATATGTTATCTATGAGACCTATAGATTTATAACATAGTGGTAATATTTCCAAGTTACAATTATAAGGTCCAGAGTTCAATATTACACAAGTGCCATATGAGAAAAATAATTAGGTTGCACAAAAATAGAACTTTTGACCTCTCTATTAATTGTTAGGTTAAAATAAATCTATTATGAGGATTGTATAAAGAAAGGCCTCTGATCTGATTACATAATTTATGCCTACACATTTCCCTTAAACTGAATAGAAAAAGAAATCTCAGGATTCCATTTTTAGAATTGCAGTAACTATCTGATATTCTCTAAGTAATAACTGTACCAACAGATAAAGATAGGTTTCTAAAGAAGGAAACAGGAAAAAAAATCAAATGTTCCTTACTAGGAAACATTATAATTTTTAAAATAGTAACTATAAAAAAACTACCTACAATTGTTTTTCATTATTTAAATAATTGATTTATGTATTTCTGACTTTTGTCCCTATTAAAGTGAAGAGCTATGAATTTTGATTCTCAAAAAGGGACATAAGTGATTTGTAAAATTTTATATATTAAATACTTTAGGGACCCATCATTATCAGCCGACTCTGAAACCTAACTATTCTAGCTTAAAGTATTTCAATTTAGTTCTCACTTAAATGAAAGACTTATCAAATATGATTTGTCTATAATATCACAGATAATAATAAAAAGGATTGTAATTCCTTCTAAGGTTCAAATAAAAAGTATTGGAATATCTAAGTAATTAAACTAATTCTTGCAGATTCAATCTAGTATATAAGTTAATATTAATATATAGATTAATTGTAAGATTTACTAACTATATCAATATTACTGTTAGACTATTATCAATTACCAGCTTCTAATTGAGTTTATTCTATTTCCAAAGTAATAAGCAGGTTCAACTAGGACAAGTTATGATAGATTATTATTAATTTGTATATATATAGAAATATATAGTTTGTATAAGATGATTAATGTTATATTAAAGGATATATATATTCAAGTTTAAGTTTATTCTTAATAAAAGGCTCATATCTAATACAGTTATGATTAATAAAAAAAAATATGCTACCTATTTACTATCAAATAAAACTCAATAGAATCCTTCTTTTCAAGAGAATACTTAGTAATTTGTTATTATCTTAATATGAAAAGCTAACTTATCAAGGCTAAACTAGTACTGAAAGAAATTTCAAATATGTAAAAGTTGTCTATTAAGTTTGTAATTCATCAATTTATAAAATAATTTCCATGATTTTATTAATAATACAGTATACATATACATATATTTATATAATAATTTGTTTGGACTCAGATACTTATATTACTTTTTTTTTTTTTTTTAATTAACCTGCAATTAAGTTAGTATGGCATGTCTTTATTGTATATATACAAGAATATTTATAAGATATTTTGACTTTCATATACTAACTCACCCATCATTGAAAACCTATTTTTCTAAATACAACTTAGGGAATGATATTTTGCTCCTTTACTAACTTGGATAAATCCACCAATTAATAAAATCATTGTTTACAAATCATTACTATAGATCATTTTAAATTTTGTCTGCAGTTAAAAACCAAGCCATTTAGTATTATAATAAATCCAATCCTTAATTATTTCTATATACTTCTTTCTCTCTTTTCTTTCAAAAGCTTCCTCTTCCAGGTCTTCTAAAAATGTTGAAGATTCTTTCTATTTTAGTATAGTCTATGCATTTGATCTATATCCAGGTCTTTTAGATCTTTCATCCTTTTCAATGATATTCTGCTTCTTTTTCTACTCGATAACTTTAGTACAATGGTTGTTTCAGATATCCTCTTTAAAGTTTTTCCTCATTTTATAACAAAGCTTATTATTTATACTTTGTGTGGAGGCTGGAGAAATTTTGAGTTGTGCTTTGAGGTAATTCTTCAAAGAGATGGTTTTATTTTCTTCTATGTATCCACAAATAGTGTTAAAAAGACTTCTATCAGATTGCTAGATCTTGTCTAGCTATCTACTTGTCCAATTATCAGTTATAGAATGAATTTCTTTCTTATCTTTAATTTCTTTATAAATATAGTAATTAATTTTTTCTTTTGCTTTTACTATATGTCTTCTCTGACTTCTTTGATGACTGGACATTTGAAAAATATTCTAATGTCTCTTCTTGAAATTCACATATTGGATAAGTTATTATAGTATAAATATCTAGTTTCCTTTTCTTGAGTATCTGCAGTACTGGAAGTTTATTATGGATTAAGTTAGTTAGAAGCTTTTGTCTTTATTAACTTTGAAGAAGGTATCAAAGGTGTTGGATAGATTAAATTGATTCCAGAAGGTTAATCAATCTATTATTTTATTTTTTTGAATCTATAGCTCTTGAATCCTTTTCTGTGCTATCCAGTCTTTCTTGATTTTTTTTTTGTTAAATGTTTTAACAAATTCTCTAATATTAATTTCTATTGTATATTCCCTCCATGTAGCTATTGTAAGGACTTTTTCTAATTTTAGTAGTTGATTCCAGATTATTAGATTCTCATGTCTAACTTGTTTAGCAAGTAGATCTATCTGATTATTGAACTTGTTGATACCATGAGCCTTGACCTTTATAATTTTCGAGGTAAAACCTTTTTTTTTTACTAGATCTTTAATCTTACTCCATATTGGCCAGTTGATAGTCTTGTCTATTTTCTTGTTGATATCTCTGTTTGTAAATTAATGGACTTCCATATCTTAACTACAATATTACAATCAGTGAAGATTAAGACTATTGTGTTTCAAGGAGAAGTGAATAATACAATAAGGATGATCAATATTTCTGCCCTAGTTGCTAATGGCCATATCGATGCCCCTGCTATAAATTGGTTTTCAATTTTGCCATCCTCTATTAGGATCCAAACAAAATCCATTTTAAGTTTATTATCTTTTGTTTATTTTTTATAGAAACCATCTGTATAGAAAGTGAATTAATTAATTATACTCTTTCTATTGTATTGTAGAATATCTATAAGTTTCTTTATATGTTTGTCTAATTGGATGGCTTGTCTTATTAGCATGGCTTCCCAGTTTTCTACCTGGATTTCTACTTCTACAGGTCTGAAAATAGGTGGAGTTGATACTCAGGTACTTATATTACTTCTTTTTTTTTTTAACCTGCAGTCAGGTCAGCATGGCATGTCTTTATTATATATATGTTAGGTATTTACAAATTGTTATGACTTTCACATACTGATTTACTTGTTATCAAAAAACTATTTCTTTAAATGCAACCTATAGAATGATATTTCGCTCCTTTACTAATTTGAATAATTCCTCTAATTAATAAAATCATTGCTTACAGGTCATTACTATAGATCATTCTAAGTTCTGTCTGCAGTTAAAAACCAAACCACTTCATTCTATGACAAACCCAATCCTTAATAATTACTATATACTTCTTTTCTTTTATTTCTTTAATGTCTTCCAGGTTCGAGTCCTCTGGAAGTAATGGTAATTTTTTTTGGTCCTGTTCAGTCTGTTCATTAGGTCTGGACTTGGATCTCTTGTTTCTTTTGTCCTTTTCTATAATATTATGCTTCTTTTCTCATTCTATTACTTTGATACAGCAAGTATTCATATCTCCTTTTTAAAGTTTGCTCTCAACTTCTAATAGAGTTTATCAATTATATCCTATGCGTTTGCTAGTGGAATCTTGAACTGCTCTTTGAGATACTTCTTCAAGGAGGTGGTCTTGCTTTCTTCCATGTATCCACAGATGGTATTGAAAAGGCCCCTGTCAGATTTCTGGATCTCTTCTAACCATTTGTCTATCCAGTTACTTATTTTAGGTTGAACTTCTTTCTTCTCTTTTATTTCTTTACTGATAAGTTTATTGATCTTTTCATTTGCCTTCTACCATAAATTCTTCTGAGTTTTTCTAGTGGCTGGGTATTCAAAAAGATGTCCTAGTGTCTTTTTATGAAGTTTACATACTGGGCAAATGGTTGTAATATACATATCTGATTTTCTTTTCTTAAGTATCTGTAGGACTGGAAGTTCATTGTAAATTAAGTTAATTAGAAAGCTTTTGTCTTTATTAGTTTTGAAAGAGGTATTGAAGGTATTGGTCAGATTAAACTGGTTTCAAAAGGTTGGCCAGTTTATAATTTTATTATTTTGGATTCAAAGATCCTGAATCCATTTCTGTATTATCCAATCTAGTCTGATGTTTTTCTTATTGAACATTTTAATGAAGTCTCTGATATCAATTTTTATTGTGTATTCTCCCCATGCCACTATCGTGAGGACTCTTTTTAGCTCTGATAGCTGATGTCAAATTATTGGGTTCTCCCACCTGATCTGTTTGGCAAGTAAGTCTATTTGATTATTAAATCTGTTGATTCTGTGGACTTTGACCTTTAGGATTTCCAGATTCAAGTCTTTCTTCCTTACTAGGTTCTTGATCTTATTTCAAAGTGATCAGTTAGTGATCTTTGTCCATTTTTTTGTAAATGTCTCTATTTGTGAGCAGATAGATTTCCATACTTTGACTGCAGTGTTGCAGTCAGTGTAGATTGTAACTGTTGTATTTTGGGAAACCATATATAGTGCAGTAAGAATAGCTAGTATTTCAACTCTAGTTGTTGATGGCTATATAAATACTTTTGCTGAGAACTGTTTAACTATTTTGTCTTCCTCTATTATAATCCAAGCTAAATCTATTTTTAATTCACAATCTGACATCCCTTTTTTATAATAGCCATCTGTGTAGAATGTAATCTGATCAGCCATATTCCTTTTATTGTATCTCAAGATACCCTTAAGTTTGTCTCTATGTTCTTCTGTTTGTATGGCATTTTCTATTAGTGTAATATCACAGTCTTCTACTTGAATCTCTATTTAGACTGGTCTGAAAGTTGGTAGAGCTATTGTTTGCTGAAATGTATTTGTCTGCCAGTCTGTAGGGTTTCCTGGCAGAAGGATCTGCTTTTTTTTTCTTAGATTATTATGTCAATTGAGCTGTGGAAGGAAATGGATCTGTAACCAGACTACTTCTAAAGGCTGCTTTGTGCTATCTGGTTGAAAATATGTATTATTACTAGTAGAATAATATACTAGCTGATATGGGATGAAATAGATTTTGTTGTTTATGAATACTGTCTTTTTTCATGTATCTGTTAAAATATTAGCCTGGACTGTCCAGTAAATCTTCCTTCTATCTGGGTTTGTTGGAAATGCCTCAGTTTGTATATTATAAACTATCCATTCAAGTCCATGTAGAGAGTTTCATAGAAGATCTTGATTTACTGTTATTTTTTCCTTCACTTTTTTGTATTAGGAGGAAACCAGTCCTTTGCATCTGCTATAGAGAATTTGAATTGCTCTCCATTTCTTAAGTATCATTGTGGTAGTATTGATGAGCTGATCTAGAAACATGATCTTGTATTTTCATAATAATGGAATAGCTTTTCCATATTCTCTATTCTCTTGCAATATAGATTTGATTGATAAGATATCTCCCTGATAATCAAATATGGTTTTCCATCTTCAACTTTGAAAAGTAACTTGTATGTTATTTGTCAGAGCCAGTGTTGTAGCTGTCAAGTTTTCTTTTGTCAGTTTGTAAAAGTTGATAGAATTGTTTAGAATATTACTTGGCTTCCAACATTTGATTTGACTTTGTTTCAGTTTAATTATGGTAGTAATACCAGAGGCCTTGTTGTTGTTAAGCTGACAGAAAAGTGCAGGTATATAACTTTCTAGTTGTATCTCCCAAATACTTTTGAGACTATATATTCCTTTATTGTAAATACAATAGTTTGGGATTATTCCATAGACTAGGACCTAATTTTTGAATACTTTTCTAAACATGGCTGTAAAATCATTACATGGTTTCTCATTCAGGTATATATATTGTATTTTATATTCTATTCTTGAAATCAGGATCCTATTGATAACATATCGGATATGTTTTTCTGTCAGCTTTTTCTTGATTATTGCTTGGACTACTGTTCTGATTTCTGATTTTATAAGACTGATAGTGTCCTGGTTTTTGTGTCTCGATTCTAGCCAGATACCAAGAAATCTAGCCTGATTCTTCTTGTTGATTTCATAAACTATAGTATTCTTTGTTCCAGCCTGAACAGTCCCAAAGACTTGTGGGTTTCAGTTAATAGCAAAGAGGATTGACTTCTCTGTATTGATCTGAGAGTTATTTGCTATATAGAACTTTTTCGCTTCTTCCAGAATCTTTATCAGGTCTTCCTTGGATTTGACAATTTAGGTTGTGTCATCTATGCAAGCAATTATTATCTGCCTTAAGAAGAGCTTCATCTTCTCTTCAGGTTTACTAAAGTTGGGAGTCTATTTTTCTTCCATGGAATAACCCAGGTTGCTATTGTTTTGAATTTTGCATAAAAGTGGATTGTAAAAGATTCTCTATAATAATGGAAAAATCATTTCTCTTTGATCTATCCCATCTCCTGCCACTATTGGATTAGATAGTCATTGTGAAGGATGATACTACAGCTTCTATCTTTGAAGAGATTTATTAAGAGCTTCTTAATGGTTATAGGAATTCACATCTGATCTATGGCCTTTTCAAGCATGTGCAGGGATATTGGATCATATACCTTTGCAGTGTCTTGAAATAGGATCTATAGTTTTTTTTTCTTTTCTCTAGCCTCTTCACAAATGTTGTTTAGCAGATGAATAGGCTCTGCTATATTTTCTCCTTGTAGCCTAGCAAAGTTTGGTCCTTTTAAGATTTTGTATTGCTTGTAAATAGCTGATGGTCAGTTGATAAAGATCTTGATAAAGCATTTTTGGCTGTTTTCAAAAGGATAATGGGTCTTGTATTGCTTAGATCATATTTTCAAGGCTTGGATTTGAGAATAGAATAGATGTTACTACTTTTCCATTTCTTAGATACTTGATCTGTACTTAAAACTTTATTAAAAAGAAGATATAAAGTTCTTTTTCTTTTGATTCCTAAATGTTTGAGCATTTTGTAATTGATATATGAGGGACCAGCAGCCTTGTTGTTAGAAAGAAATTACAAAGTAGCTTCAAGCTCTGCTACTTTAATGTCTTCTGTTAAAAGTGAATACCATGTTGGGTTGATCCATTCTTTGGGTTGGTATTTTTTTTTTCCAGGCGAGGTCTAAATTCTTAAAGTTGATATTTCTCTTTTTGAATGTCTTTTTGTAATATTCTTCAACCTTGCTTCTGATAGTTTGTGGTTTAGTGACAATATATTCTTTCCCTTCTTGATTTGTGATTAGCACCTGATCTAATGTAATTCTTAGTTTTTTACAGTTTAATTCTGAGCCCAGCATCCACTTCTGGTTGGATCTAAGATCATCACATTTGTTATCCAGAGCCTCCTTAATTTGATTTCTGATATAAAGACTTTCTTTTTTCTTGTATATTATTCTAAGGATATGTTCTATTTTAGTGATTTTTCTCAATTGCTCTGGGATCTCTTCTTGTGACTAGGAAGGTGCTAGTTCTTTATCAAGGAATTCATAAGTGCCTTGTAGATTCTGAATGACCTTCTCTATATTTTTTCATGTCTTCTATGGTCTTTATATCCCAGTTAACTTGGATTTTCTTTAGAAGAAAATGGATCTTATTGGCTTCTCTATAGACTTCAAAATTCTTTTTTGGGATTATTGATTCTATCTTAACTTCTTTTCTTCTGCTAGGAGTGGAGTAGACTTTTTTCTTCTTGAGGCACCTATATGTATCCTTAATGATTATAGTTTCAAGTTCTTGCCAGGCCTTTTCAAGTTCTTGAGGGCTGTTCTCAGTTTTGTGCCAGGAGGCCTGTGTATCAATTTCTGGAAGCTTGTGTTCTATTCAGAGTTTGAATTTCTCCTATTGTTCTACAGTGGAGTTGCCTGGATCTGATATTTTTTTACCTTTTGTTCTATCTTGCTCTTGTACCTGGTTTTTGAGCAGGTTGTTTGTTGTCATTCTTGTTAATAACAGGATATGGTTACTATCCAGTAGTGTCTTCACTGAAATGTTTTTTAACTCGTATATGTTGTTTAGACTAATTTCTAGTGATATCCAGATATAATCGATTCTGTTGTGTGCTAAGCTATTTGTTCATGTGAAGGTAGTATTTCCTTCTTCTTCCCAGGAGTTTTGAACATCTATATAATTCCAGTTTTTTAGAAAGTTGAAGAGACCTATTTTAGCTTTTTTGTATTTTGGGATTGTTTTGTTTGTAAGTGGTGATCGATCCATTATAGGGTTGACAACTATATTAAAGTCATCCATGATTATGACTTTGAAATAGTTTCTTTGCTTATCTAGAATCTTGCTTTGAAGTAGCTGTTGTAGTCATTTATTTTTAGCTTTCCCAGATAGCAAATACATATGGTAGATACAGAGTTTGCTTCTTGTTGATAAGAAGTTGGCTCCTATTATATGTCCATCTATTCTTTCAATTGATTCTGGCTTTTTCTCGATGTTTTTTCTAATAGTAACCCTACTCCAGATTCTCTGGGTTTTTCATTATTACATCTGTGAAAGAATTTGTGTATTTGCTATAGGTTAAAAGCAAAGTTTATTGTTTCTTCTGTTAATTTAGTTTCACAAATCCCTAGAATGTCTATATTGAGATCTTGTATAAATCAAAATAGTCTTTGTTACTCAAAACTAGTGTTAATGCCTCTAACATTATGTGTTCCAATGGTAATAGTATTATCTATTGTGAAGTTGGCAATGGTATAGTTCTTATACAGTGTTCATTCTTTGTCTAGTTTATTAATAGTATTCTTTTTAATCATACAAATGAAATCGTCAAGTGGTATGATATATGTGTGCTAAGAAGGGTTGTATTAATTTCTGGTATTGTTTCTATAGTCACTTCTTTCTTCCAGGATAAGCTTGATTCTTCTTGTGAATCAAACTCTCTCCTGGTGTACTTTGATTGGACTAGTGCTTTTTTAGGAGCGATTATTCTATCGCCTTCCTCTTATCCTGTTCTGGTTACCTGTTTTCTCCTCCATTATGTTTATTCTAGTATTTAATCGCTTGAGATTATTCAGAATCTGGCACAGAGAATCTTGATCACTATCACTTTCTAGATAAAGGCTTTGTGACCTATTATGTAAACTTCTTCTTCTATTACAATAATTGATCGATTCTTTGTTACTACCGATAGCGAAGTGTCTAGGGGTATCTAATGTCTCAGTCATATAGTTGCTATCTTGGAAGTTGCATTTTCTTCCTTTTGCTTTTTTTCCAAGGTTTGTCCTTTTCTGCGAGTTGCTTTCGGTTTCTGGATCATTCTTAGATATTATATACCAGTTTGCTCTATTGTTGCTTCTAATGTCAATTTGACCTAGTTGTTCTGAGTGCAGTTTAATATATATTGTTTCAGGATAAGCTTTCTCTTTGTTATAATCCCTGCTCTCTATTTTGGTTACTTCTTTGTCATGCACTGTATCCTTCCTGAAGTGTTCTTTAACACTCCAGCTGAGTTTGTGACCATGTATAGATATATGTCATCTTAGGGCCTTGTGCAAATCTTCTGTTGCTGCAAAACAGACTACTGCATATTCTCTTCTTTTCAAAGTAAAAGGGTTTCTTGATATATAACATGCTTTTGCTCCTGCATGCTGTGTTGTCCTTGCTATAAGACTTGTGAAAGTATTGTGTATACCATACAATTGTAAGGATTGGCTGTTACAGTTTTGGAAAATAGTATTAACTTAATGGTCATTTAATTCATATTGAGTAAAAATTGCCCTAAAAATATCTGCTTTGATATGAATAAACCATTTATTCTCCAAGTCTTGCTGGTTTGGGATGAGTCATGCTTTGATTCTTCTTTGAGAGCAAGAGTGGTTGTAAATATGGATACTCGAGATCTTTCCATATTTTTGTAAGGCAGTCTTAGTTTCTTGACGAGTATGACTGCGATCAAGATCTATCAATGTAACAACTATTGTCTTATTTTCTTCTTCTACTACCTCTTATTTAAAGAATTTCTTTTCTGGTGGTAAGTATGAAGTTTCTCATTTTTCTGCTTGTATAGGAATTAAGGTAAAGTTTTCTTCTTCTTTTTTATTAATTTTCTCTATACATTGTAAGACATTTTCCATTTCCTCAAAGATAAAAGTTATTCAAGTATTACTATTGAAGAAGTCTTTTTTGAATGGTAGCATGTCTTTAGGTAGACTCAAGGCACCTTGGAGATAGCCTAATTATTCTTTTTCTGTATTTCCTGGTATTCTGGAAGTAAGAATTCTGACTTTGAATTCTTCCTTCTTAGTGATATGAAATGGATTTAAACTGGATGGCTTGGATCTGTTTCGTGTATTGTAGGAAATTTGTTTTGCTATGTTTTCCCCTTCAACTCTTTCCTGGATGTTTACTATTTCAAGTTCTTTTTCCAACTCTTCTTCCATATTTTTATCACCCATTTCAACTTCAATGTTATTCAGAATTTTAATATTGATTGTTGGTTGAACTTCCATATCCTTATTTGGAGTGGTGTTCTCATCTGAAGTTGAGTTTTTTAATATGGAGTTTATAAACTCACTCTTGGTCTGAAAATTTTTTGAAGTATAGAGGAGGTGACCATTTGTGGAAGTATCTTGCTCCAAGATGCATCTGACTTTTTCTTTCAAGAAAGGTGTCATAAGGTCTTCTTGTCTTCCTTGACCTTGTGTTCATAAGTATAGGATATGTATTTTAAGGACCTCTACTTTAATAAATGTAGTTGAATCTACATTTAAAATTTTTGCAAGAATACTATCGAGTATTGAATATTCTGTTGGTCCTGGTGTCTGATTGAATCTGTCTTGTGTAGTGAGAGTGTTGAAGATAATTTGGGTAGCTTATGTCTCTTTCCTCTAGTCATGTTTTTCAGCTATTCTAACTATTGTGTCAAGGATGTGTAGCTCTCTCTTCTTAGTAATTTGTATGATTCTCCATTTCTTTCTCAT
Organism: Acaulospora colombiana; assembly: GCA_910592055.1. NCBI lineage: Eukaryota > Fungi > Glomeromycota > Glomeromycetes > Diversisporales > Acaulosporaceae > Acaulospora > Acaulospora colombiana. The sequence goes on from CAJVPT010003031.1 coordinate 15,155, forward strand.
ATTGATTATATATAAAGGAGGATAAAATGCTGATTTGTTGTTTTGTTTATTCTTAATTTATTTATTTGTTTATATTTAACAAGGTATATGGGTTGATTATTTGTTGTCTTGTTTGATATTTTGTTTACTCAGATAAGTTATTGATCCTTTCTATTTGATTCTTATTTATTTTCTGGATTTGATGTTAATTTTCTTTGTTGTGGAAAATTAATTGTTTATCTGTAGACACTTAATAAACCTTGCTATGTTGTTTTGATGCTAAATTATTTGATGTGTACACATTTGTGTAACTTGTTTTGATGTTTAGACAGGTGTGTATAGAATCAGAGTACTCTACTGTTTAGTCCTTGAAAGCCTTTTATGTTCTTCTGAACTTTGCAAACTTTAAGTTTTTTGATTTATTGATAGGAACTATTGTTTGTAAAGTTCTTGCTAGTGCCTAGAAAGGTATAAATCGACACTGACCTGACTAGAAACTTGAGAAGTTGATATTAGACTCTTCTAAGCTTACTGTGAATTAACTTGCAGATGTGTTTTCCTTCTCTTGTAAAGTAAAACTAGTGTAATGTTGTACTGCCAAAACTTCTTTTAATTGATAAAGTGATCTTTTGGAGGAATGGTTGGATATTCTAGTTTATTGTTAAGTCTTAAATCTTTGAGTGATAAGATATTTTTAGGCTGGCTTCTCTTTTCCAAGAAAATTATCAAAAAAGGAAATTTTTAAGGAAAAAGGGGATCAGCAGTTTTATAAAAAAAAATTCAGGTACTTATATTACTTTTTATATATAGATTTAATATATATATATATATACTAACAAGTACTTATATATTTATTTACAGTATATACATATATTTATATTTAATTAAAAATTCTTTCCGCTGATCCCTTGACCATACACAAAAAAGATGTTCGCAAGAAATTTTTTATTTCTTTGCTAATAAAATCTTAACACTATCCTTAAAACAACTTGAAGTTTTACTTCAAG